>JAVTVY010027140.1:0-114744 GCA_036873755.1 Hanleya hanleyi
TGAATTCTTCGTGGGCGATATCATCGTACAAATACTCCACTAAAAGAATTAAATCTACAGAACAAGGCAGCGGTCGAAATAACGCCTGCCTACCTACCGTCGCCGGCAAGTGAATTTTTCCCGTGACAAGTTGCAAAAAAATCTATCTGTCGCATGCGGAAAGTAGGATTTCATCCAGCAAAAATGATAAAACGCGATAAATTTTCGTAAATACCTTTTAGGAGTCTAGATCTATCTGAAGGAACGGCCAATCCAAGAAATAATCCATTGAAAATTTATTTCAAGCCGATCTTTGGCCATTGTTGTTGGACTTCTCTGTCAACATTTCCCGCGCCAATTTCACTTCCGGTTGCTGCGCGTCAATCCTTGCGCGTTAGTCCGGTGCATCCAAAAGTCGGACCTGTTACGAAACGGAATCGGACTATCTGTTGTTTTTTTCCCCAGTTAGTACCGGTGGTAAATAATATTGTTGGCCTCTTTTCTTGGGCTTCTATTCACAAGCTGAAGTTTTTCTAAGCAGACATTTCAGTTAATTGATAATTCCAACGGGACTCTGGTGGCTGATTCTAATTTATTGCAATCAGCAATTTACAAGGGGAGACTTTTGATAAATATAAGTAAATATAGTTCACATGATATAGTCAACAAGGCTTTTGCAGTTCTAATTGCAGAAATTCGGGGAAATAGTTGTCTTTGACATATCAAAGTTGACATCAACTTTCCATTGGTGCTCAGTTTTAAAGAACA
Source organism: Hanleya hanleyi (assembly GCA_036873755.1). Taxonomy (NCBI): domain Eukaryota; kingdom Metazoa; phylum Mollusca; class Polyplacophora; order Lepidopleurida; family Hanleyidae; genus Hanleya; species Hanleya hanleyi. The sequence continues at coordinate 748 of JAVTVY010027140.1, forward strand.
TATGTGCCAAATAAAAAATTTAATAATAAATATAAAAAACGCCCACCTCATTTTTAGTTGGACAGTCAGCGAAGTTTTAGTGAAGGGAGACAGTAATACCACATACATAAAACTTCTTTTTTATTGCAATGTCTTAATGCAGTCAAATAATTAATAATTACAGCATTCAGCATCATCATAATTTCCTCCCAAGGTCATGAGAAGCTAAAGATTAATTAACAGAGGCCTTATTGGTAAATTTGCACATGTAGAAAAAAATAGCTGTCCAACTTCATAAATAGCAGGTGATGTTAGATTTGACCTGCGATTTTTTTTTCGATGGAAAAAAATAGCAGGTCATCACAAATTTCCTAATTCGGACCCTGTAGATCAAGTCAGTATTAGCATAGAAATGGTTGGGATCTGGCCTTATTCAATGACCGACTTCATTCTTGAATTCTGACCCATCTAAATATTTCTTTTTTAGGCACTACGGAATGCAGAACAAATTTTCGTTTTTGACAGCTCGTTTTCGGCCTTTACTCACGCGGATTTGAAGATCTCTCGAGACTAAATACTTGTACTTTATATACCATTTAAAGTAGTTTTCCAACTTGTTTTCAGTTAAATGTGTGTCCAACACAACATTTGTGACGATCATAAAAAACAGGCAATTTAGCGATCCCAACCTTTGCTGGTGTTGTTGTTGTTATGTATACGTAGTTCGACAGTTAGTTTATATATGGTCATAAGCTTTTTCTATGTTTCATGTCATCTGAACCAAAGTACTCGGGTTAATTTCTATGCCACTTTTATTCAACGTGTTGTCTTGTTTGACACATCAGAGCTAAATGTTCAACTTTGGGAGATCAATCTGCTGAGCATCAGTGCACGCAAGATCTACCAGACAAGCTGAAACGAATCAACTGTATATAGAGAGGGCCACTGGTCAGACTGGCCAACATACTTTTAGGTATCAGGGTGCTCAATTATGGAATGGTCTACCATATGAACTTCGTAACAGTCCATCTCTTAACACTTTTAAAAAGAATATTATACAACATGTTTTAATACAATATTCTCTTGATAGTTGTGTATTACACCGGCCTTTTATCAGATGAGAACCCCTGATTTTATATACATTTGTACATACATATTTCTTACTCTGTATATTTCCTTTTTTATTTATTTACCTGTTTGCTTACTGTTACTTGTGTATGTATTTGATGTATGAAACAGGGCCCCACTGGAAAGCAGCCATCTTGGCTGAGTTGGGCTACCCTGTATAAATATATTGAATAAATAAAAAAATAAAAAAAAGCACTGCCTGATATACAATCATAAATATTATCAATGCTTGACTGTTCGAAGCGCATTGCATGACAGAAATACTATGTAGATTGAATGAGCAACCGTTTCGACAGTTTTTGAGATGAAAACGAAGTTATGCATCTGTTTTTTTATATGAAAATGAATATTTATGAGTATTTATTGCTCAAATCTTCACCTGTTATTACTATGGCCTTATCTCCCTTAGGAGTATCCTTTGCAAAATAATTAAAACGAAAGTTGTCTCCCCTTAGGGAGCTCAGCTAGGTTACTTAAGCCCCTGCTCTCTCCTGATACTCCCTCTTTCTCACTCTTATAGCCGGAGACGTGTGGTGTGCAAGGCCATGGAATGAGGGGCAGGATGGGAGGGTAATCAAAGCAACAGCAGGTTTGATTTGATAATAAATACTAACATTGTTTATAAATGTTTAATATTTATGTCTCAAATCTTCACCTGCTGTTGCTTATGGCCACTACCAACATATGGAGGTGGGAACCTCGGCCTTGTTGTAGTTCCAATAGCAGGCATAGTAACCGCTGAGATGATCACGGACATGGTCGGTGACGCTGTGGGTAGTCATGGAGTAATCATAAGAGATTGAATGAATGTGGCCACTAATTACTCGTCCATGCAAACCGTGATCGTGGATGTGGTGCACAATTTTACCCCCACGAAGGAACTCGGGCCGGTGGCGCTGTGAGTATTCAATGGGTAATCAGTGTATAACGAATAGAAGCGGTCATGTACACCCTGGCAACATCGTATACAAGGTGCCCATCTTATACCACTCCACAAGCCGTCTTACGTCAACTCTCTGTATTTTAGTCCCTTGTTGCTGACACTAGTAAACCTGAAAGTAGTACTCACAAATGTGTCAGGTCTTGTAAGATGACTTGTGAGTTGACAGCAGCTGCCTCTCTTGAGCTGATCTCATAAGTTGGTCATAATAGCCCTCATGCACCAAACTCTCTGTACTTTAAACCTGAAATTGACACAAAGTATACCTAAAAACCAATACTCACCATTGTGTCAGGTCTTGATAGATGTCTTGTGAGTTGGCAACAGGCTGACCTGTTGAGGCGATCATGTAATAAGGTGGACATGTGATTAGCTGTGAGGATGCCGTAAGTTGGCTGACTGTTAGGCTTACAGCACACTAAAACTCACCCAGAGAGAACCCGGGTCAAAGACGCTGAGGGTACTCGTGGATTAAAATCAAAAACCTGATTGTAAATGTGGTACACAATACTGAATAGAAGGAAAAACCCAGGTCGTGGAGACGCAGTGGGTGTTATAGAGTAAAACCAGTAATAACTAAGAAAAACCAAAAACTCACCGATGAGACGGGTCTTGTAAGTTGGCTGACAGACTGACCTATTGAGGTGATCATGTAATATGGTGGGCATATGAAATGGCTGATTAGATGTGATGCAGCAGCAAGCTGGTTGATTGACTGACTTGCTGCGCTGAATGAAGATACTCTTTTGGAAGTTACTGGACCACGTACTGGGCAGCCACCAGCGGCCCAAGCGTGGTCACTCTATCTGATTGTACTGACATATCTCTCAGATAGAAATCTGTGAACGTAGAATTGGCCGTCTATGCACAGGACTGGACAATGTCATGAAGAGATAGGTTCTTCCATAAAGGCCATGATGTAGCGATGGCACGAATTTCATGGGAAGAAGTGGGGGAGCGTCAATGGCAAGTTGATATGACCACATAATAATCTTCTTCAACCAAGAAGCAATAGTATTCTTGGTAATGTCACGCACTGCAGTTGGCTGAAGAGTGAAGAGACAGGAATAATAGACGACGAGAAACCCCGATCAGGGTCGGTACGAGTGAGATAGTGACGTATGGTTCGTACAGGGCATAACAGGATGTCGTCCTCAAGGTCACGAACAAAGTCTGATAACAGGGATGGAGTACAAACGTTGAGCACAAGGACCTTGGCGCACAGCCCACATTAAAATGTAACAAAGACGTCGTAGTGTATAGCTTTGACTTGTGGCGACGAAGACAAAACGCAACAACAACGTAAGAGTAAAAGACAGAGAAAAACCTCTGCAAGTTCTCTCTCTTGATCACATGATATCAAATAAACAGAATAACACTTGATATAACAAGAGAATATATTTTGGTAGGTACAATGAACTGTATGCATAGATGTAAACTACCAAAACTGAAAAGTCCGAAACACAACAACAACGAAAAAGAAGGGATATGTTATCGTTTAAATCAGCGAGAATACAATTTCCCTGCAGAAACTAGTAATCCTGCCAAGGTTATAGTACGTTGAAGCATTTCTATTCCCAAAGAACCGGACTGCAGGCCGAAATCTGAAATCAGCTGAAATCTTTTGTTCGTTGATAACAAAAGAGCGGTCGAGAAAGCCGGGCTTTGGACAGAATCCTTTGTTGTCCAAACAGAGAAACGGGTTGTGAACAAACACGCCAGACAAGACTTTACCAACCGGTTCTAAACTGTCTGGAATTTTATCATTATCCTCTCGTACAAACAGTCCCACTGGAGGGGGTTCTAATAGAACATGGCGGGACTAAGTCTATGCGATAAATCCAAACAAGAACCAGAAAGATCTTCGTTAAAATTTGAAATCGCCGACAAGAGCAATTTCATTTTGGCGTCTTTCAACCGCAGATAAAGCAGGGTCTTTCGTAACCCGTAATAAATACGCTCGTCTAGCCTGGGCATAATTCCTCCAGGTGGTAACATCCCAACTTAGACACTCTAAACACGTGGACTGACGGTAACAAAGGTGACCTTTGCATGAGAAACAGACAGTGTGAACATCCAAACTAGACCAAAACTGCCGACACGAACGGCATGAATTAGAATTTACAGGGACAGATATCTCGGACATAATGTCTAAGTAATACAGCAAGAAAATACTAGTTTAGAAAAATACAACCGTAGATCAAAACCAACGACAACCAAACTAGCACTATAGGACACTTTCCCTGACAGCAACCACACGCGAGTAGGTGCAACGGAGAAAGAGGGAGATTCAGGAAAGTGCAGGGGCTTAAGTAACCTAGCTGAGCTGGCTGAGCTCCCTAAGGGGAGACAACTTTCAGTTTTAATTATTTGCAAAGGATATTCCTAAAGGAGATAAGGCCATAAGCAACGGCAGGTTTGATTTGATAATAAATACTAACATTGTTTATAAATGTTTAATTTTCGGACTATGGATGGTCATTCGGACTCTACTTCGATTTTTCAAATTGCGGATTTACAGCCTTCGGTTTCTACGTTTGTTGACCCATCACTACGTCGTTCCCGTGCTTCTAAACGACGTTCTTGTACATCGCAACGCCGTTCCCATTCTAGTTTGCCTGTACGTCGTTTTGTTACTCCGCCTCGACGTTCCTTTATGCCGTCTCGTCGTTCTCATACACCTGTACGTCGTTCTCCTGTTCGTCGGTCTCGTACACCTCAACGTTCTAGTACTTCTTTACGGCTTTCCTGTTCTCCGGTTCGCCGTTCTCGTACTCCTGTTCGGCGTTCCCGTACGCCTCCACGCCGATTGCCACGTCGTTCTGCCTCACCTCCCCGTCGGGGTCATCAAGTTCGTCAGTCGCAGACTCCATCTCTTGATCAATCTTTTGATCATTTATTGTCTACCTCTCGTCGTCGGCCCGTCATTTGTTCTCCCAAACCTGTTTCGACGTCGTCGTCCTCTAGTCAGGATTCCTCATCTTCTTCGGATAGTTCGGAAGATTCGTCTAAGATGCCATTTACAGACAAGATGGCGGCTCTTTTGACTCTCGTTCTGGACATGCCCGTTCCTACTAATGCTGTCTCTTCATCCTCTCGGGTTAAATGTCCGACAGCGGCTTCTTCCGCGTTCGCGTCTGCTTCTTCTAAGACGCCTCTTACGTGTGCGCCGTCTCCGGCTTGGGAGTCTAATTGTATTGGTTTTGATCATCAGTTGAAGGATGACAACAAGTGTAAGAGCCCTCGTTTTCATTTTACAAACTTCATGACAACGTTCTTCCCGACAAACCTCCCAAACGTGATCGTGATTTGAGTCCGGTTTCGGAATCTTCTAAAACAACTTCTATTGGGGTTCCTACCAAAGTTGTCAATAATCTTATGGAGATGTTGCTGGCAATTCAACCTATTACATCCTTCACCGATTGGTTTTTGTTGGCTACTTCTCGGCTTACTTTGGATCCTGCCTTACTTCAGCATGATGGTTCGGCTCATTTGTCTCCTGGTCGTCTTGCCTATTTACGAGCTTTTATTGCCACGCTCAATATAGCTAACCGTCGTGTCATTGAGGCGGGTGCTTTTTCCTATGTTTCGCTTCTTCAAGCTCAGCGTAAAGCATTGCTTCAGTATGTCAAGTCTGACGTTCCATACTTTGTTGAAGACCAACTGTTACAACAGCCGTTATCCTCTAAGTTTGTCTTCAACAATGCAATCGAGTCCGTCATGCCTAGTATTTGTGAGGAACGGACTTCTAGATTGATTTCTGCTGCGGCTCGGCGTCCTGCCTTTTCCGTTGACCGGACGCCTAACCGGAATCGTGTATCCAAGCCTACCCAGCGTGAGGGTTTTCTACCTGGTAATTTTCGTGGCTTCGACAAGCCTCCACAAGCCCTTGGCCGTCGTTCCACCCGTGGGGAATTCTCCAGAGGAAGAGGTGCTTCCAACAAGTGACTATCCGTATTCCATCTCCCATCCTCATACCAGAGATTTTCATCTGCCCGCCTTCCGCCCTTTCAGTCATCAAGTCGTCGGCGGCCATTTACAACATTTCTGGGAGAATTGGCAGCTCATAACAGACGACGACTGGATTATCAAGACATTGAAGAATGGTTTCCTCTTCAACTTTCAGTCCCAGCCCAGACTCATCTCTCGGCCTCGTCCTTCGCTACTGCCAGTTCCCGCAGGACGCGTTCAGACACTTCTTTCCTCTGTCGCCACGCTCATCACCAAAGGTACCGTCAGAGAGCTGCCGCATGCCGCATTTCAAGATGACGTCAGTCTCATCGATCTGGGCCCACGTACATCACCGGGATTGGTTGGCCTCCATCGATTTGCAAGACGCATATCTCCATGTACCTATTCATCCTCGTCATCGGCGGTTCCTTCGTTTCACCATCTACAATTGTCGGTTCGAGTGGCAAGTCCTCCCGTTCGGAGTCAACATCGCCCCATGGCTTTTCACCCGTATCACTTCTCCAGTCATGGCATTTCTCCATCTACGGGGCATTCAAATAGAGGTTTACATAGACGACATCCTCTTGTGGGCTGCGGACAAGTCCCTTCTCAACGCTCAGGTCCGTTTCACTCTGCTCGTTCTACGTTATCTCGGGTTCATACCTCACCCTCAGAAATCAGAGTTGGTTCCAGCGCAAATTCATCGTTACATCGGGGCAGTGTTCAATACTCGCCAACAACTGGTGCGCCCCCCAGAGGACCGGTGGACCAAGATTCAGGCGTTGATACTAAAGTTTTTGTCATCAACTTATCAAACTCGTCAGCGGTGGCAAAGCCTTCTGGGTTTACTCACATCCATGCAGGGCCTTACTCTTTATGGACGACTCCAAGTTCGGCCGCTGCAGTACCATCTGTCTCCTTATCTTCTGACGTCATCCCTCAATCCTTTAGTTCCGGTATTGACGTCTCTACATCCACATCTGATTTGGTGGCAGTCCCGCCACAACGTCATGCGGGGAGTTCCCTTCCGATTTCCATCTCCCGATCACCATCTCTACACCGATGCTTCCGAGATCGGTTGGGGAGCCCATCTGGACGGACTGGAGGTGTCCGGCAGATGGTCGAGGTTGGATGCCAGACTTCACATCAACCTTCTGGAGATGAAGGCAGTCATCCTAGCAGTTCAGCATTGGAGTTGGCGTCTCGTGAATTCGTCCATTCGCATCGCTACGGACAACCCTACTGTCATTGCTCACATCAACAAGATGGGTACCACCCGATCTTTCTCAGCGTTTCGTCTGGTGTGGGATCTTTACGACTGGGCTCTCATTCATCACTGTCATCTCAATGCTCGCCATGTCCCGGGTCGGCTCAATGTCTTAGCGGACCGCCTTTCTCGTCCCGACACCGTGCTTCAGACCGAATGGCAACTTCATCTGGAGGTCTTCCGCCAGATCTGCAGCATCTGGGAGACCCCCTTGATCGACCTGTTTGCGACGAGGAACAATGCGCAGCTCGCCCTCTTCGTCAGTCCGATTCTGGACCCTCAAGCTTTCGCCATCGACGCCCTTTCAATCAACTGGGACAACTTCCTGGCTTATGCCTACCCGCCCATGGCCCTTATTCAGGAAGTTCTTCAAAAGATTACTCAGCACGACTGCGTCATTCTGCCCGTGGTTCCGTGGTGGCCTCGTCGTCAGTGGTTTCCGGTACTGGTTCCGCTTCTCACCTCTCCGCCACGTCGTCTTCCAGTTTGGCCCAGCCTGTTGCGTCAACCTCACAGGATAATACATCACAACCCGTGGTGGCTCAACTTACACGTTGAGAGTGCACTTAGGATTTTCAGCAGAAGTTGCACAGATGATGGTTTCAGCCAATCGATCTTCCACATCGCAGCTCTATCAATCGAAATGGGCCTATTTCGTCTCCTGGTGCCGAGAATGTGATTCCGATCCCGACTCTGCCTCTCTGTCCTTAGTAGCTGACTTCCTCCTTCACCTACATCGTGATAAGAAGATTCAAATCAGCACCATTGAGGGGTACCGGTCTGCTTTGGCTAGGGTTTTACGTCTTTCGACCGGCATCGACATTAGTCTGAATGACAATATCTCTGCTCTCCTACGTGCTTTCGCCTTACAGTCTCGCCGTACTCGCCAGCTGTTACCGAAGTGGGATATTGGAGTGGTTCTTGGTGCCCTGCTTCGTCCGCCCTTCGAACCTTTACAGTCCACCTCCATTAAAGCTGTTTCCTACAAGACTGGTGGCTTTCGCTTTGGCGTCTAGAGTTTCTGAGCTTCATGCTCTGGTAAGTCGTCTTTGACCTGGATGGCTAATTGGTCTCGCATTTCGTTTCGTCCCATCCCTGAGTTCGTCGCCAAGAATGAGGCTGTGCGCCAAGGTCCTTGTGCTCAACGTCTGTACTCCATCCCTGCTTTATCAGATTTTGTTCGTGACCTTGAGGACGACATCCTGTTATGCCCTGTACGAGCCATACATCACTATCTCACTCGTATCAACCCTGGTCGGGGTTCTCGTCATCTGTTATTCCTGTCTCTTCAGCCAACAGCAGTGCTTGACATCACCAAGAATACTATTGCTTCTTGGTTGAAGAAGACCATTAAGTGGACATATCAACTTGCCATTGACGCTCCCCCACTTCTGGCCTCTGCTTCTTCCCATGAAATTCGTGCCATCGCTACATCATGGCCTTTATGGAAGAACCTATCCCTTCATGACATTGTCCAGTCCTGTGCATGGAGTGCCAATTCAACTTTTACCGATTTCTATCTGAGAGATATGTCAGTACAATCAGATAGAGTGACCACGCTTGGGCCGCTGGTGGCTGCCCAGCACGTGGTCCAGTAACTTCCAAAAAAAAGAGGGGGGTCGGTATCTTCGTTCAGCGCAGCAACTCAGTCAATCAGCCAGCTTGCTGCATCATCACATCTAATCAGCCATTTCATATGTCCACCATATTACATGATCATCTCAAATAGGTCACCCAGCTGCCAACTCACAAGACATCTTTCAAGACCTGACACAATGGTGAGTATTGGTTTTTAGGTATACTTTGTGTCAGTTTCAGGTTTAAAGTACAGAGAGTTGGTGCATGAGGGCAATTATGACCAACTTACAAGATCATCTCAAGAGAGTCAGCTGCTGTCAACTCACAAGTCATCTTACAAGACCTGACACATTTGTGAGTATTACTTTCAGGTTTACTAGTGTCAGCAACAAGGGACTAAAGTACAGAGAGTTGACGTAAGACGGCTTGTGGACTTAAAGAGTGGTGTAAGATGGGCACCTTGTATACGATGTTGCCGGGATGTACATGAGCGCTTCTATTCGTTATACACTGCTTACCACTTGAATACTCACAGCGCCACCGGCCCGAGTTCCTTCGTGGGAGTAAAATTGTGCACCACATCCACGATCACGGTTTGCATGGACAAGTAATTAGTGGCCACATTCAACAATCTATCATGATTACTCCCATGACTACCCACAGCGTCACCGACCAGGGTCCCTCTTGTCGAGTACTAGTGTGCCATGTCCGTGATCATCTCAGCGGTACTCTGCCTGCTATTGGAACTACAACAAGGCTGAGGTTCCCATGTTGGTAGTGAGCCATAGCAATAGCAGGTGAAGATTTGAGCAATAAATATTAAACATTTATAAACAATGTTAGTATTTATTATCAAATCAAACCTGTTATTGCTTTGATTACCCTCCGATCCTGCCCCTCACTCCACGGCCTTGCACAACACAAGTCTCGGGCTATAAGAGTGAGAAAGAGGGAGTATCAGGACAGAGCAGGGGCTTAAGTAACCTAGCTGAGCTGGCTGAGCTCCCTAAGGGGAGACAACTTTCGTTTTAATTATTTTGCAAAGGATACTCCTAAGGGAGATAAGGCCATAGCAATAGCAGGTTTGATTTGATAATAAATACTAACATTGTTTATAAATGTTTAATTTTTGGTCATTGAACGATCAAAATCTTGAAAAAATGAGTTTTTTGTTCTTTGAAAGATTAAAACCTTGAAAAATTGAGTTCGGCGCGCAAAAAATTGATTTTATTTATTTTCAAAAACTGAGTTCGATAAAGAATAAGTGGCTAAAAAACCTCTAACGTAAGCCTATACTCAGCAGTAACATAAGCCTGTACTCTGCAGTAAGGTAAGCCTATACTGAGCAGTAACATAAGCTTGTACTCAGCGGTAACGTAAGCCTATAGTTCGCAGTAACCTGTCCTGTACTCAGCAGTAATGTAAGCCTATACTCGGCTGTAATGTAAGCCTATACTCAGCAGTAACATAAGAATATACTCAGCAGTAATGTAAGCCTGTACTCTGCAGTAATATAAGCCTATGCTCACCAGTAATGTAAGCCTATACTCAGCAGTAATATAAGCCTATTCTTAGCAGTAACATAAGCCTGTACTCAGCAGTAATGTAAACATAAACCTGTACTCGTGCAGCAGTAACGTACGGCTGTACTCTGCAGTAATGTAAACCTGTGCTCAACAGTAATGTAAGCCTATACTCAGCAGTAACATCAGAGGTTTTTTTAGCCACTATTTCATTGGGGTAACCCCGATGAAAAACTATTGCAAATTGAGTTTTTGGAAAATTTTGAAATTGGGTCTTTTCATCAAGGTCACAATAGCTTACTCACGTATGCATACCGCCATGCCTGTCAATTTATAACTTGTTGATTATCCATAGAATGTGTCCTTGCCATCTCTATATGAAAATTTATTCATCAAAGGATATAAAATCAACTGTAAATTTGACATTTCCATTGCCTTCGAACTGCAAAATGGCAGTTGATAGATCAAGTCAGTATTAGCATAAAGATGGTTGGGATCTGGCCTTATCCAATGACCGACTTCATTCTTGAATTCTGACCAATCAAAATATCTCTTTTTGAGGCACTACGGAATGCAGAACACATTTTTGTTTTTTGACAGCTCGTTTTCGGCCTTTACCCACGCGGATTTGAAGACCTCTCGAGACTAAATAGTTGTTCTTTATATACCATTTAAAGTAGTTTTCCAACTTGTTTTCAGTTAAATGTGTGTCCAACAGTGAACACAACCTTTGTGACAATCATAAACAACAGGCAATTTCGCGATCCCAACCTTTACTGGTGTTGTTGTTACGTATACGTAGGTGGTCAGTTAGTTTATATATGGTCATAAGCTTTTTCTATGTTTCATGTCATCTGAACAAAAGTACTAAGGTTAATTTCTATGCCATTTTTATTCAACGTGTTGTCTTGTTCGACACATCAGAGCTAAATGTTCAACTTTGGGAGATCAATCTGCTGAGCACTGCCTGATATACAATCGTAAATATTATCAATGCTTGACTGTTCGAAAAGCATTGCATGACAGAAATACTATGTATAATGAACGAGCAATCGTTTCGACAGTTTTTGAGATAGAAACGAAGTTATGCATATGTTTTTTTATATGAAAATGAATAAAAATTGAGTTTTTGGTCATTGAACGATCAAAATCTTGAAAAATTGAGTTTTTTGTTCTTTGAAAGATTAAAATCTTGAAAAATTGAGTTTGGCGCGCAAAAAATTGAGTTAATTTAATTTCAAAAATTGAGTTTGATAAAGAATAAGTGGCTAAAAAAAACCTGAACATAAGTCTGTACCCATCAGTAACTTAAGCCCGTACTCAGCAGTAACCTAAGCCTGAACTCAGCAGTAACGTAAGCCTGGACTCAGCAGTAACCTAAGCCTATACTCAGCAGTAACGTAAGTCTATACTCAGCAGTATCGTAAGCCTGTACTCGGCAGTAACATAAGCCTGTACTCCAGTAACATAAGCCTGTACTCAGCAGTAATGTACGCCTGTACTCCAGTAGTAACATAAGCCTGTACTCCAGTAACATAAGCCTGGACTCGGCAGTTATGTAAGCCTGTAATCTGCAGTAACGTAAGCCTACACTCAGCAGTAACCTAAGCCTATACTTAGCAGTAACGTAAGTCTATACTCAGCAGTATCGTAAGCCTGTACTCAGCAGTAACAAGCCTGTACTCCGCAGTAACATAAGCCTGTATTCAGCAGTAATGTAAGCCTGTACTCCAGTAACATAAGCCTGTACTCCACAGTAACAGAAGCCTGTACTCAGCAGTGACGTAAGCCTGTAATCTGCAGTAACGTAAGCCTATACTCAGCAGTAACGTAAGCCTATACTCCGCAGTATCGTAAGCCTGTACTCAGCAGTAATGTAAGCCTGTACTCAGCAGTAATGTTAGCCTGAACTCAGCAGTAATGAAGCCTGAACTCAGCAGTAATGGAAGCTTGTACTCAACAGTAATGTTAGCCTGAACTCAGCAGTAATGAAGCCTGAACTCAGCAGTAATGGAAGCTTGTACTCAGCAGTAATGGAAGCTTGTACTCAGCAGTAATGTTAGCCTGTACTCAGTGATAATGGAAGCTTGTACTCAGCTGTAATGTAAGCCTGTACTCAGTTGCAATGTATGCTTGTACCCAGCAGTAATGTAAGCCTGTACTCAACAGTAACATAAGCCTGTACTCAGCAGTAACGTAAGCCTGTAATCTGCAGTAACTTTAAGCCTACACTCAGCAGTAACCTAAGCCTATACTCAGCAGTATCGTAAGCCTATACTCAGCAGTAATGTAAGCCTATACTCAGCAGTATCGTAAGCCTGTACTCAGCAGTAACATAAGCCTATACTCAGCAGTAACATAAGCCTGTACTCCGCAGTAACATAAGCCTGTACTCAACAGTAACGTAAGCCTGTACTCAGCAGTAACATAAGCCTGTACTCAGCAGTAACATAAGCCTAGACTCAGCAGTAACATAAGCCTGTACTCCGCAGTAACATAAGCCTGTACTCAACAGTAACGTAAGCCTGTACTCAGCAGTAACATAAGCCTGTACTCAGCAGTAACGTAAGTCTATACTCAGCAGTAACCTAAGCCTATACTCAGCAGTAACGTAAGCCTATACTCAGCAGTAACATAAGCCTGTACTCAGCAGTAACATAAGCCTGTACTCCGCAGTAACATAAGCCTGTACTCAGCAGTAACATAAGCCTGTACTCCGCAGTAACATAAGCCTGTACTCAGCAGTAACATAAGCCTGTACTCAGCAGTAATGTAAGCATGTACTCAGCAGTAATGTTAGCCTGTACTCAGCAGTAACATAATCCTGTACTCAGTAGTCACAAGCCTATACTCATCAGTAATGTAAGTCTATACTCAGCAGCAATGTAAGCTTGTACTCAGCAGTAATGTAAGCCTATACTCAGCAGTAATGTAAGCTTGTATTCAGCAGTAATGTAAGCCTGTACTCGGCAGTAATGTAAGCCTGTACTCAGCAGTAATGTAAGCCTGTACTCAGAAGTAACATAAGCCTGTACTCAGTAGTCACAAGCCTATGCTCATCAGTAATGTAAGCCTATACTCAGCAGTAATGTAAGCCTATACTCAGCAATAATGTAAGCTTGTATTCAGCAGTAATGTAAGCTTGTACTCAGTAGTAATGAAGCCTGTATTCAGCAGTAATGTAAGCCTGTATTCAGCAGTAACATAACCCTGTATTCAGCAGTAATTTTAGACTGAACTCCGCAGTAATGTAAGCTTGTATTCAGCAGTAATGTAAGCCTGTACTCAGCAGTAATGTAAGCTTGTACTCAGCAGTAATGTAAGCTTGTACTCAGCAGTAATGAAGCCTGTACTCAGCAGTATAATGTAAGCTTGTATTCAGCAGTAATGAAGCCTGTACTCAGCAGTATAATGTAAGCCTGTATTCAGCAGTAATGTTAGCCTGAACTCAACAACAATGTTAGCCTGTACTCAGCAGTAATGTTAGCCAATAAATACTTGGTAATGTCTTCTTCATGTTCATGAACAAATGCACACATTCGATGGACCAAAAAATATTGTTCCAGTTGGATGTAAATTTCCAGTGTTTTATTAGGTAAGGCAGTATAAACTTTGATTAGCAATAATAGCTCGCAGTATGTATTTATCACACATTTCCCTAATTTTCCTCTTTGGTCTAAGCAGAATGTAAGATATGACTGGTTGTTATACATGTTTCAGGGCCAGGGCATCACCAGTCGACTGGTGGAGAGTGAGCCCGGGGCAGCTCTTGTCCTCACCATAGAACACACACAGATATCAGCCTGCTCATCTGGATCTCTGGTCAGCAAGGGGAAATTCACTGGTACTTGATTCTAGTGTTTCTACAATGGGAAATTATACATGGAGAGGATAAAGTCATCAGTATACATGTACAGTGCATTATAATACCCAACCTGTCCATGAAGCAATGCAGTGTATAGTTTTGAAATCATGTCTATGAAAATAGAATTTCATAATCGATGACCCCCAGGAATCTTGCCTCTTTAGTATGAACACTATGGAAATTCTCCATGTCAGACATGGAGTAGTGTGAAAAGGGAATTATCTGTAAACTTCTCTGACAATTTGGCCACTCTTTCTGGGAATGGTTAAGATATAATCTTTTTTCCTGTTCATGTTACCTCAATGGATATCTTTTTCTTACAGGATTTTGTCTGCGGTTTGCGGATGACTTTGAAACGTCATGGGATGACTGGAAGCCTGACCCCAGACAGAGTCCTATTCTTAATGTATGTACAGTACCCGAGGGCACATATGAGGTCTGTTCGCGTACCATCAGCAAACAGACCCCAGGTTTGTACAAACACACTTCCACCAAAATCCTAACTGTAATGTATGTACAGTACCTGAGGGCATGTAGGAGGTTTGTTCAGGTACCATCAGCAAACAGACCCCAGGTTTGTACAAACAAACAATGTAAAAAAATAAAAAAAAATAAAAAAAAGTAAAAAGAAAAAAAATGGTCGCCCGCCCGCCCGCCCGCGTGGTTTTGAAGAAAAACTGCCTGAGAACCAACTTTGTAAGTTTGTGTGGCCTAACCTTCGCTTCGTGGAGAATGTATTCAGGAAGGGCGGTTGTAGTTTTGCGTGCCATTTAGCCAAGTTCTGCTCACGCATTTGTATGCGGGCATATCAGGCCTGTGGTGCACACATTCTTCCAGATGCCCGAAGAAAGTGGGTACTTGAATACTTGTTTTAGGTCCTTGAAAAGTGCTTGAATTTAATGACAGGTAAAGCGTGCGAACCCTGGTATGAGGTATGTTCAGGTACCATCAGCAAACAGATCCTGTACAAACACACTTCCACCAGAATCCTAACCTTAGTCCTTAATGTGTATACAGTACCTGAGGGCACGTATGAGGTCTGTTCAGGTACCATCAGCAAACAGACCCCAGCTTTGTACAAAGTAACACGTACACTACCACAGAATCCTAACCTTTATGTATATACAGTACCTGAGGGCACGTGTGAGGTCTGTTCAGGTACCATCAGCCCCAGCCCTTATAAAAAAATACCATGGTTTATAATGGAATGAACCATGGTAATACCATGGTTCAATGTACCATGGTACAGTTTGTACCATGGTTCAATATACCATGGTTTTCATGGTAATACCATGGTACAGATGTACCATGGTTTTCATGGTACCATGGTTTACTCTGTTCAACTATGGTAGCACCATGGTGATACCATGATACAGATGTACCATGGTTCAGTGTACCATGGTTTACTCTGTTCAACTATGGTAGCACCATGGTAATACCATGATACAGATGTACCATGGTTCAGTGTACCATGGTTTACTCAGTTCAACTATGGTAGCACCATGGTAATACCATGGTACAGATGTACCATGGTTCAGTGTACCATGGTTTACTCTGTTCAACTATGGTAGCACCATGGTGATACCATACAGACCATGGTTCAATGTACCATGGTTTACTCAGTTCAACTATGGTAGCACCATGGTAATACCATGATACAGATGTACCATGGTTCAGTGTACCATGGTTTACTCTGTTCAACTATGGTAGCACCATGGTGATACCATGATACAGATGTACCATGGTTCAGTGTACCATGGTTTACTCTGTTCAACTATGGTAGCACCATGGTAATACCATGATACAGATGTACCATGGTTCAGTGTACCATGGTTTACTCAGTTCAACTATGGTAGCACCATGGTAATACCATGGTACAGATGTACCATGGTTCAGTGTACCATGGTTTACTCTGTTCAACTATGGTAGCACCATGGTGATACCATGATACAGATGTACCATGGTTCAGTGTACCATGGTTTACTCAGTTCAACTATGGTAGCACCATGGTAATACCATGATACAGATGTACCATGGTTCAGTGTACCATGGTTTACTCTGTTCAACTATGGTAGCACCATGGTAATACCATGGTACAGATGTACCATGGTTCAATGTACCATGGTTAAACTTAACCATGATCCACTATGGTAATACCATAGTAATTACCTTGGTGCACAATACATTGGCTTAACATACCATGGTTAACCACTTTGAACAATATTAATACCATGGTACATAAAAAACCATGGTACTGCATAACATAGTTAACCAAAATATTATTTCTCTGATTTTTTTGGCGTACTGTTGTTAGTGAAAAAAAAACAACAAAACATGGGAAGGTTTCAATTTACGAAAAATAAATGAATGAATGCAAAGTTATGCCTGTGAATAAAGTTGAATGGCTGACAGAAAGGCTTAGAATTAAACCGGTATAGTTAAACAAATGATGTTTACAAAATGTACTGATTGTAATTTTTACCTCTGGCGAATAGCATCACGTGGTGCGAGGCGAAAAAGAAATGTATATATTGGGTACTCTGAATGCTTGTCCTAGAACAAAAGACATTCTTATTTTCTTGGCTGGAATCAGTGAGGCTTATAACATGTTTAATTGTCATCTCTGCATTAAGGATTATAAACAATTAAGGGAAGAGTCTCCCCGTAGTTCCCGGAAATAGGAATTGACATCTTCAACTCCGCAAAATTTGACCCTGTAGAGCTACGGCGCAGGCCTTGCTTCGATGAAAAGCCACCCCACGAATAGGGAAATGTGACGCAAGCTGAAACTTTGGAAGCTGACAATCAACATGTGCTTCAATGCTTCATACGATTTTTCTTAAATTTGAAGCGAAAACGTTTTCTAAACTTTAATACAGGAGAATTTTTATCAAAACTATTTGTCAGTTCAGTAGTTGCCGAATAAATCCTACGTCGGATTTCGACTTCTCAGACAACAACAACAACACGTACAGTCAGGCTGACAAAAAAAAGTGACATCGTCGCCGGGAATTTTTTTACGTCTTATTTTTTCGAACAGGCTGTTTATCCACTGAATATGTCCTCTAATATTCCAACATTCAAATCCAATAAAGATTCAAATGAAATTCCCTCTTTTAATAGTCAGGCTATTGTTGCTATACATGTACTTCGTTGATTTCCGTTGTTTTTCCGAATGGTCGATCGATTCCGAATGGGATTCAAGTGTGAGATCGAAAACGAGGCTACGACAAACATGGCGGTGAAAAAGTAAATTTCTGTTTGGTCTGTTTTGTCGCGAGTTCTTCGTCCCTGCAGTCCTCTGTCAAACGACAGAATGGATTACTGTTCGTGGTAAAGTTGAGTGAGATTCTAGCGTTACCTTAGGGTTCCTAAATCAACAGTAACGGAAGTGCCCCACGCCGTCACTCAGATTAATGCGGCAGTTAGATCAACATCAAGGCATCACCGTGACTGGAGTGCTCTATGGCACAGCGAGGAGCACGGCAGCGAGCGATTATCCTGGCTACCCAAGCCATTGTTTAGCAGGGTACATTCGTCCCATTTGCACTCTCCCAATAGCCTATCGTTCTATCAATAGAGACTGATTACTACAAACAGGATGCAGCAAAAACGAGGCGTAAACTGGACCCTCCATGATGTTTGGCATTGTAAAATTGTTGATGGGCTCAACAACGATTCCAGTTGTTCCAGCCAAAGTTTTGAGGTTCGGTGGTAAGTACTCTAATTAGGCATAGCAGGTGATTTTTAATTAGAACATTTACATGTCAACAAATTAAAGCACAATTAAGTTCTTCATAAATCAAGTACGATATGATATAAAACAGCATATAGCTTGTCTTCATTGAATTTACGGAATTAAAGTGTCCGGAATTGTGACTAGATTCTGTGAGGTGGCGACCATATTTGAAGGTGAAATGGTGTAATATTTTCGCTGTTTTCCCCAATTTCTGCTCTGAGTTGAAAACTTCTGATAATATTGAATTTATGAAGCAGAATGTGAAACAAAATCTATAAATATATATTTTTCTTCTCTATAGACAAAACTTTGTATGTGTTTATTACTAAGAGTACTAAAAGTTGCCATTGTTATGAGGGATGTATGAATGCTTAGCTAAAATTATGAATATTATCTCCCCAGTTCTTCAAACAGTCCAAAGAATTCTTCCAGTCAATTCCGGCACACGATCTCCATCTTTAATTATGAAAACATGAATGTAATATGAATCAACTCACTGAAGAAGTGCACATCAACTTTTGGCCCTGAGCACCATAACCAAGGCATTACCTATTCTATACATAAAATATGGTCACAAAGTCAAACTGATACTTCTGATGACGTCACTTCAATGCCTACTGTAATAAATATAATGATGTAAATCTGAGTGTTAATTGTGTAAATGTATCATTTGATATCTCATTTTTGTTTACCATATATTTGTAGAAAATCCACCTGCTCTAACGCTGAGCAACAGGAAAATAGCATGAATAAGAGGGGGATCACATTAAGCAAGTTAAGATTAAGTTATGTGACATTTCTCTATTTCAGACGAGCGACCCAAGCTGAAATCTATACTGGACAGATTTCTGGATTGAGAGGATATATCCGACATTAGGAAATCCCTTGGTAGTCTGGAAAGAGAACAGAGAAACGATATTCAGAAGACTATCCTCCAGTCCCGAAGATGAGGTAATTCTATAGCAAGTGAAAAATAAGCTTAAATCAACTTAAGCTACATGTAGTAAACAGTATGCCAGTAAACGAAGTCTACAATTAAATTTGGCAGAGGGTCGCTGTTTGCGAAACCGGATTTTTTTTTGCGAAACTGGTCAAAGCACCAACGTGCGGAAAATGTCTCTGCACATATTTGTTTTATCCACAAATTTAGTAATTTCCGCAAAACTAGGATAAATAACTTTCCCTCGATGGGTGCTTATTCAACACTACACACCTCAGACGACTTTCAATTGTGGAACTGGATATTGTCTGTAAGTCCCATTTTCTCCTTGTATTGTAACAAGGTGTGATATGGTTATAACCGATTGTTTTCAGCATACATGTAAGCTTGAGTACAATTTATATGAACTGTGTTTTTTCTATTCCATTATGTTTTCTGTCGCAATGAATGAGCATTTAAGAAAAAATTATTGTGACAGTTATTTCCCAGAATTAAAAACAAAACACAGAATGCAGACATGGGTTACATATGCTGGATTATTAACTCCTCACTGTTATCTTCAATAAGTCATTTTGTATTTTCAGAATGAACGTCCAAGAAAGACTGACAGAAAAGCAAAGTAAGAAGAAGGCTGGAACCTCCCTTGCTGTCAATTCTCGAAGAAAGAAATTGGGGGAAACAGGTATGTACATAAGGCTGCAGTCCAATAAACACTTCTATATGTGGCAATTATATTTTCACTGGTGAAGCATTAATGTGTTATATCCCATAATCCAGAAAATGCGGATATGTGTTAAGTTTGCCATATCTTTTAGATCAAATATATTTATTGTTTACAGATCAATCATGCAATATAATAATTATATGATCCAAATGAGGTAAATATGTTTTATGTACTAGGGAAAACCAATATTCGCCAAGGCCAAGGGTTAATTCCCACACAAGGGGAAGTAACTCAATCATACATTGAGTAGATCACCTCCCTTGCTGTATCATGGTCGTGATAGTGTTAGAGTAATGTAAATCTCTAGTTTTCAACTCTTCCAATACAAAAGGAAGTAACTAAACTATTTACTCTCATTAATCATACTCATGTCATGGTTTCATTTAGAGTATTTGTTTGGGGGCCTTTGGGGATGTTTTCTTTGAAAAAGAATTGAAGCTAAATAACTCAAAATGTAGTGAATTTTAAAGAATTTAGAATATTTCAAAAGAAAAAAAGCATTAACCATTTATTTTTTGTTAAAGGCCTACATGGATTCCTGACATGTTTTTGTGTGACTTTATCATTCTTGTCAACCAAAACTGAAATACAACATTCACCACTTCCTGCGTCATATATATTAGGTTTCCAAATCGTTATGTTGATTCCTTTTCTTTTCCAGAGGTGATCCAGCAGTACCATCCCATCAAGGCGACATCTGATATCCATTATTACATGAGGGAGAAACTAACAACTCGGCAAAGAATTTCATCAGGAAACAGAAAAAGATTCAACAGTAGAAGTGATATCTACCTAGTTAACATATACGAAACCAAATTGACTGTACAGTGATATATGCTATGTTTGCATGAGGTCTTATTAAACCTTTACAAATCATTTTTTCTTGTTTTCGTGCATTTGCATTTGTTTCTTAAGCAATCAGTCTCTTCAACTCGTTTAATGTGAATGCGGATTTATTCCAGTACAATACCACACTCAATACCATGGTACGAACCACTATGTTTTTGGCCAGTTTTACCATGGTGCATTCAGCGTATCAAAGTACATGTAAGTACCATGGTAGAGCCATAGTACAATGTAACATGGTAAAAACATGGTTCTATGGTAAAAATATGGTACATGTACCATGGTAAAACCATGGTTCTATATGGTTAAACCATGGTACATGTACCGTGGTAAAACCATGGTACTATGGTCAAACCATGGTACATGTACCGTGGTGAAACCATGGTACATGTACCGTGGTAAAACCATGGTACATGTACCATGGTAAAACCATGGTACTATGGTAAAACTATGGTACATGAACCATGGTAAAACCATGGTACATGTATCATGAACCGTGGCCAAAAACCCATGGTTTGTACCATGGTATTGTACCATGGTAATACCATGGTATTTTTTTATAAGGGAGGTTTGTACAAACACACTACCACAGTCCAATTTCTGAATGTTTGTACAGTACCTGAGGGCACGTTTGAGGTCTGTTCATGTACCATCAGCCCCAGGTTTGTACAAACATACTATCACAGAGTCTTATTTCTGAATGTGTATACAGTACCTGAGGGCATGTATGAGGTCTGTTCATGTACCATCAGCCCCAGGTTTGTACAAACACACTATCACAGTCTTATTTCTGAATGTGTATACAGTACCTGAGGGCATGTATGAGGTCTGTTCACGTACCATCAGCCCCAGGTTTGTACAAACACACTACCACAGAGTCCTATCCTGAATGTGTATACAGTACCTGAGGGCACGTATGAGGTCTGTTCAGGTACCATCAGCCCCAGGTTTGTACAAACACACTATCACAGAGTCCTATTCTGAATGTGCACAGTACCTGAGGGCACGTGTGAGGTCTGTTTACGTACCATCAGCCCCAGGTTTGTACAAACACACTACCACAGTCCAATTTCTGAATGTGTGAACAGTACATGAGGGCACGTATGAGGTCTGTTCACATACCATCAGCAAACAGACTCCAGGTTTGTACAAACACACTATGACGGAGTCCTATTTCTGAATGTGTATACAGTACCTGAGGGCACGTATGAGGTCTGTTCAGGTACCATCAGCCCCAGGTTTGTACAAACACACTACCACAGAGTCCTATCCTGAATGTGTATACAGTACCTGAGGGCACGTATGAGGTCTGTTCAGGTACCATCAGCCCCAGGTTTGTACAAACACACTACCACAGAGTCCTATCCTGAATGTGTATACAGTACCTGAGGGCACGTATGAGGTCTGTTCAGGTACCATCAGCCCCAGGTTTGTACAAACACACTACCACAGAGTCCTATTTCTGAATGTGTATACAGTACCTGAGGGCACGTGTGAGGTCTGTTCATATACCATCAGCCCCAGGTTTGTACAAACACACTACCACAGAGTCCTATTTCTGAATGTGTATACAGTACCTGAGGGCACGTGTGAGGTCTGTTCAGGTACCATCAGCCCCAGGTTTGTACAAACACACTACCACAGAGTCCTATTTCTGAATGTGTATACAGTACCTGAGGGCACGTATGAGGTCTGTTCACGTACCATCAGCCCCAGGTTTGTACAAACACACTACCACAGAGTCCTATCCTGAATGTGTATACAGTACCTGAGGGCACGTATGAGGTCTGTTCAGGTACCATCAGCCCCAGGTTTGTACAAACATACTATCACAGAGTCCTATTTCTGAATGTGTATACAGTACCTGAGGGCACGTATGGTCTGTTCCAGGTACCATCAGCCCCAGGTTGTACAAACACACTACCGCAGTGTCTTATTTCTGAATGTGTGTACAGTACCTGAGGGCACGTATGAGGTCTGTTCAGGTACCATCAGCCCCAGGTTTGTACAAACACACTACCACAGAGTCCTATCCTGAATGTGTATACAGTACCTGAGGGCACGTGTGAGGTCTGTTTAGGTACCATCAGCCCCAGGTTTGTACAAACACACTGCCACAGAGTCTTATTTCTGAATGTGTATACAGTACCTGAGGGCACGTATGAGGTCTGTTCAGGTACCATCAGCAAGCAGACCCCAGGTTTGTACAAACACACTACCACAGAGTCTTATTTCTGAATGTGTATACAGTACCTGGGGCATGTATGAGGTCTGTTCATTACCATCAGCCCCAGGTTTGTACAAACACACTACCACAGAGTCTTATTTCTGAATGTGTGTACACTACCTGAGTGCTCGTATGAGGTTTGTTCATGTACCATCAACCCCAGGTTTGTACAAACACACTATCACAGTCTTATTTCTGAATGTGTATACAGTACCTGAGGGCACGTATGAGGTCTGTTCAGGTACCATCAGCCCCAGGTTTGTACAAACATACTATCACAGAGTCCTATTTCTGAATGTGTATACAGTACCTGAGGGCACGTTTGAGGTCTGTTCATGTACCATCAGCCCCAGGTTTGTACAAACACACTATCACAGAGTCTTATTTCTGAATGTGTATACAGTACCTGAGGGCATGTATGAGGTCTGTTCATGTACCATCAGCCCCAGGTTTGTACAAACACACTACCACAGAGTCTTATTTCTGAATGTGTATACAGTACCTGAGGGCACGTATGAGGTCTGTTCACGTACCATCAGCCCCAGGTTTGTACAAACACACTACCACAGAGTCCTATCCTGAATGTGTATACAGTACCTGAGGGCACGTATGAGGTCTGTTCAGGTACCATCAGCCCCAGGTTTGTACAAACACACTATCACAGAGTCCTATTCTGAATGTGCACAGTACCTGAGGGCACGTGTGAGGTCTGTTTACGTACCATCAGCCCCAGGTTTGTACAAACACACTACCACAGTCCAATTTCTGAATGTGTGAACAGTACATGAGGGCACGTATGAGGTCTGTTCACATACCATCAGCAAACAGACTCCAGGTTTGTACAAACACACTATGACGGAGTCCTATTTCTGAATGTGTATACAGTACATGAGGGCACGTATGAGGTCTGTTCAGGTACCATCAACCCCAGGTTTGTACAAACACACTGCCACAGAGTCTTATTTCTGAATGTGTATACAGTACCTGAGGGCACGTATGAGGTCTGTTCAGGTACCATCAGCAAACCGACCCCAGGTTTGTACAAACACACTACCACAGAGTCTTATTTCTGAATGTGTATACAGTACCTGGGGCATGTATGAGGTCTGTTCATTACCATCAGCCCCAGGTTTGTACAAACACACTACCACAGAGTCTTATTTCTGAATGTGTGTACACTACCTGAGTGCTCGTATGAGGTTTGTTCATGTACCATCAACCCCAGGTTTGTACAAACACACTATCACAGAGTCTTATTTCTGAATGTGTATACAGTACCTGAGGGCACGTACGAGGTCTGTTCAGGTACCATCAGCCCCAGGTTTGTACAAACATACTATCACAGAGTCCTATTTCTGAATGTGTATACAGTACCTGAGGGCACGTATGAGGTCTGTTCAGGTACCATCAGCCCCAGGTTTGTACAAACACACTACCGCAGTGTCTTATTTCTGAATGTGTGTACAGTACCTGAGGGCACGTATGAGGTCTGTTTCACGTACCATCAGCCCCAGGTTTGTACAAACACACTACCACAGAGTCTTATTCTGAATGTGTATACAGTACCTGAGGGCACGTATGACGTCTGTTCAGGTACCATCAGGCAGGGGCAGATACAGCTTTTCACGGGGCGATGTAGGCCCGTAGGGACTAATGGTCCTGTCTTGTAGTCAGAAAAAATTGAGCACCAGCTCTGTGTCTTGCTAACACAGCAAAATATAGAGTTCTTACACGACAAGAAAGAGGTCTGAAACTTCCTTCTTTAGAATGTCCAGGTTTCTGTGTTTTTAATGTTCGCGTATAGTTGCAGGTCTGATATGTTTAAGTTACATTTCCATTTATCTAATTTTATGCGTGTTTTCGTTCATTTTCCAGTGGCACTACTTTCGTGCTCAAAATATGTCGTCTGCTAAACCACAGATTTTGAGAGGCACATGTTGAGTGATTTTGTGTGACTAACTCATTCTCATTAGAAAGCGTGTTTGGGCAGTAATTTAGTATTAAATAATACCAGTATGAGTGTAATTCATTGTAGAAAACAATGGGATATTCACTTTGCCTGTATTCATTTACATTTTCATGAAATATGTGTGTTGAGTTACAGTTTGGAATTTTCGCCATTTAAGCTTACCCCTCAAGACCCTCTGCATTATCTTTTTATAGTAAGTTTCTAAAATCCAGTGGTGGTCAAATCATTTACATAATAATTTTCCTGTATTCAGAAATGTTTTCTTTCCATTCTACTTCTGAAATATTCATGGAATGTTGCGAGCATTTCCCCCTGATCTACAGAAAGAGCTCTGCATATCACAGTTTTGAAGCTGTAAGGTGACAGGGGAGATAATCAAATAGAACTGTAATATACTAGGGAGGAGGTACATGAAACAATATGATGCCATGAGAGGATGCATCCCAGCATAGCTCCAGTCCATCTAACCATGAGGATTTTACATTGTATCTCAATACTCATTTTTACCCCTCGGCCAATTTGGCCATGGGGTATTGTCGTCTTGTACGTCCGTCTGTTCGTGAGCGAGATAGACGGAAAACGGTTCCACTGAAGAATTCCAAATTTGGTATGCTTATTTACCTAGTCAAGGACCAGAAGCCTATTGAATTGGGACCTGATTGGGTGGAAACCTTGGCGGCCATCTTTAATTTTATGCAAAATGGATAATGATCCATATCTAGGAAACCATTCAACTGTTCAATACAAAAGTTGGTATACATCATCGATACATCAAGCAACTTTCAATGAATTACCAAACCGGCTTTTCTGATTAGCTGGAAATCCTGGAGGCCATCTTTAATTTATGCAAAATTGATAATGATACATATCTCTGTTACCATTCAATTGTTTTATATGAAAGTTGGTATACACCATCGATGCATGCAGATACTTTAAATCGGGACCTGATTGACTGAAAACCTTGGTGGCCATCTTTAATTTATGCAAAAACTTTAATGATATATATCTCTGATATCATTTAAGTGTTCTATACCAAACTTGGTATACAGCATCGATGTATCAAGAGACTTGCAATGAATAACCACATCAGTTCCTCTGAGTGGGGAGAAGGATGGGCGGCCATCTTTAATTTATGCAAAATCATTAATGATCTCTTTCTCCGATACCATTCAAGTGCTCCATGTAAAATTTGGTATACATCATCGATGCATCAAGAGACTTACGACAAATGACAGTTCTGGTTTCTCTGATTGGGCGGAAACCTTGGTGGCCATCTTTAATTTATGCAAAATCTTTAATGATGTATATCTCTGATACCATTTCAGTGTTCTATACGAAACTTGGTATACAGCATCAATGTATCAAGAGACTTTCAATTAATAACCACATCAGTTCCTCTGAGTGGCGGAAAGGATGAGCGGCCATCTTTAATTTATGCTAAATCATTAGGGACGGTATCCAACCAGCGTTTGCTGTTGAGACGTTTTAAACGATGGAAAAAAACGCTCAGCTACTACACCCATCGTTTGCACCATCGTTTTTTTTGTGTAGCAAACGATCAAAAAAACCATCACCGGAGACGGCCGAAGGTACCGCTGTCGTACGGAAGAAAACGTCGTCGTTTGGAAGACACTGACAAAAGACGATCGCACGTGTTAAGCTGCGCATAAATACACACTGGGTGAACAGGCCGTGCCTTAGCTCTCAACTGCGCACATGTGTAACAAAATATAGCGCTATCAGCGAATGTGAAAACGGGTTTAACACAGGGGAAATAAATTACACTTTAATCGCCTTCCGCGTTTTGTTTTAAAGGTTTGATTACGAGAAGTCGCTGTTTGTGTGCAAAAATTTTCTATGAAAATGACAACCATCTAGCTGTGATAATGGAAGTGTCACGTACGCAAATAAAACTGAATGGTTTAATAACACCCTCCCCATGTATGCCTGCACGGTGTAAAAAAATTCTTTGAATAGGCCGGAAAAGGTAATCAACAGATAACTCTGCCGATATCTTACTGATCTGAATTATGTTCAGTTATTATTTAACTTAAAGAAATACCCGTTTAAAAAATATTTAGGTTGATAAATATTTCCTTGTTATTCAGGGCGATACGGAAGTCTACCGTGGAAAAATGGTGTTGATTCGGCTGGAAATTTTCGCGTTAATGCCGACACTAGGTTTTGATCCCTTTCCTTGAAAACGCATGGATGCAATAGAAATCTAAATAAATATTTTTCATCGCGAGTATTATGGGACCATGAAACTATTATATGATTTTTGTATCTTCAGCGGTTTTCTTGTAATGTTTACCGGAAAACGTGTAACACGATTTGCGGGGAATTCCACTGAAATTCGCCCACTTCAGAGCACGTTTTAATACCTCACTGGCAAATCGTGCTACACTTTTCCCAATAAATATAACATGAAAAGAGCTGAAGAGACAGAAATGATATTTATATTTTCATGATCCTATAATACTCGAGATAAAAAATGTATTTAAATATTTTATTTTATGAATGCGTTTTCAAGGAAATTGATAAAAAAACAAACTAATGTCGGTATATCGCCGAAAATTCTCGGCAAATCGACCCTGTTTCACGTTAAATAAACCAAAAAATGGAAAGGTTTCTTACGTTATTTGGCCTGTGTACTGTATTGCAGTCCATAGGGAAAATCAACACGCGCGTTTAGCTTTAATATTTTAGAAATATCGCAATTTATTCTACGGGTCTGTCTGAAAAAAACCCCCAGCTTGTGTACGGTCAAGGAGCACACGCGTACACGCACGTGGCCTTCCATTTCGACTGCGGTTTATCCCCAGCATAGAAAAGTCGACACAGGACTGCTCCCGCATGGCGGGAAAATAAAGACCGGTGTAGAACACGTGTCTGTCGAAACGTTCATGGCGATATACCAGATCAGAGAGGAAAACGCTATATTCACGATCCTTCAATTCACAAGTCGAATACATTAAAATTATCCAGAAAGTTTCTAGAGCTATACTTTGATGGGTGCCATGAAAAAGAATTGTCACGGGAGAATATTTGGTGACCCTGATATTTGAACATCGCTACTTGTGGAGGTGTGAATTTCCATTGAGTCTTCATTCAAGCATTTTTAATGTTTTAGATTGAAGGGAATTTCTCGGCAATGCGCTAAGACAGATGTATTTTTTGACAATCAATCTTTTATTTGAGACTTTATCGAAACAGATCCAAATATTTGATTATCGGTGTTTTATTTATTATGGTCAACTTAACGCACTTTTATTCTACATTGCAGGTTTGTTTGCTCCATGGACATATTGAAACTAGAGGAATGACCGCCTTTTCTCCGGATAATATTATTCGCATATCCACATATTTCTTCGTTATGTTTATATTTTGTTGTAAGATTCTAACCAATAAACATATGATTGTGCAAGAAAGTCCCATATCCCTATCCAGCAGGACTATACGTGGAAGAAACTAATTTCCGGTGAGCATATAGGTAAGAATCCTGCTTGATTAGTAAACAATATTGCCAAGCTGTCAATTTATTGTCTAGCCATAATAATAGTAAAGTGATCAGCTTTTTTGTCTGTTCTATTGGTCTACACACAGCTTGACTTTCGAGCCACGAAGGACGCAAGAGTTACTTCCGGAGGCGGCATCCACGGGCAATTGCTTTATTACTACCATAATTCAAATAAATGGACGTTCACGGGAAGTATCGCTGAAGGGATTGTTCATTTCAAAGACATTATTAAATAAAAGGCAACAAGTGTCTTTGATTTTATACTTTTTGTTTATTCACAGTTGCACATTTCCGGGACAGTTTTAATTGATCACTCCGGGCTCTAAATAAGCCATGCAGTTTTGTTCCATGAAAAATATATTTAAGTGCATTTCTGGAAGGTTGGACATATATGATCTCATCTTTAGTACTATACACATCGTCTTTCACATCCAGCTTACTTGTTTCTCACCACAACCGATACTTCATTCACTATGGAACAACATACAGGAAATCAAGGTAAGTTCACATAAATTTTATTACTGATCGTATGCATTGCATTGTTGGAATAAAATATTGTTTAAACCAATAACAAAGAGAGATCAACAAATATGCGCTATGAAGAGTAATAAATGACATGTGAGAAATTGAGGAATTAACACGGTGGGATACAGCCCATAGAAAATTAAGAAGTAATAAACAATGGTTATTTTGATTACCCACTCGAATCCCAACGGCGAAACAAGACTAGTTAATTCTTGTTAATTACATACACGATCTCTCATAACTGGATCGACGATACCAAGTGACAAAATAATCTCTCTGTATGAAAATGTCATGCGGCGTTGCTCTAAAAGTTGTAAATGTACAACCACGGGTATCCGACTTCTATCGAAATTACAAACTTCAGATGAATAGAGTACTCGTCACGTATAGATATTTGCAGATGTAACTTTAAAAGCTTACCAAACAAGGCGCGCTTCAAAAGCGCAAATTGAACAAAAACAAAATTATGAGTTACACCAATAGAAAACCGTTTTCTATGGTGAATGTCTTGTAAATTTCTGCGTTTACGCATCGTCCTGAAAGAGAAAAAATATACGCATTAGATTCTAATGTTTCACTCGACATTTATCTGTAATCAAACGTAATAATAATTGTTAAAGTAAAACTATGATCATCTCATTCCAAAAATTACAAATATTGTCCATAAAACAAATAAACGACTACCAGGTGTTAATTTTTGTTGACAAATTTTTCAATCATACAGACCTAATTCCAAACACTTTCAGATCATATTTTTCAAAATTATCTGTTGTCCACAGGTACCCAACTAGACAGGCTGAATTAAATTTATATCGCGATTTTTACTACTCTGACTTATAGTACTAAAATAAAGGGTCCCAAAATATGGAACAATTTACCCTCTCAGTTAAATCTCACGTTTCGCTCTCATTATTCAAATCGAGGATATAATCGTATTTATTCCTGGAACATAATTAGACATCTATTCTGTTTGCCGTCTGTGGAAGTTGGAAATTAAATTTGTATTTTTGTCTCACTATGATAGAGTTTACCGCATATTATCATCTTTGTAAATATAATAATTATTTTGGGATAAAACAAACCCCTCGGGGTTTTCATCCCGCCACTATTATATTTTGTTTACTAAACATTATTGTTATGCATGGTGAAATAAAATTCAAATCAAATCAAATGGTAATCTAGAACTGACTTTTTTGAAGCCGCATTCCAAAATGCGCAAAGCCCGTATTCTGCAAAATACATAAGATTCGAATCGCACGTTCATAAAACGATATCATGGTTCCATAATATTTTGTTTATTAACGAATTACACCGTAACCGATTCTAAGATATAGTCAAGCAGCACACGGAGAAAAAAAACAACATTAATTTGTGTTCCGTTCTCATAATCCGTTTTTCACGGCCTCAAGCGACACAACCGTTGTTGTTGTTTTTGCGTCTGTAAAGCGGGACTACTTTCGAGCCGATCGTTTGCCAGGAGACTTTCAATCGTTTGCTAGAAAACGTCTGCACCTTTGTTCGAGGTGTGAAAAGACGACCGGCACCCTTACCGTAGGTTGCCGGAGATTTCCGGCGATCGTCTTTATCAGACAGACGTTTTTTAAAAAACGATCAACTCATACACCCATCGTTTGCATCGACGTTTTTTTTCATCGTTTAAAACGTCTAGCAAACGAACGTTGGATGGATACGATCCCTTAATGATCTCTATCTCTGATACCGTTTAAATGCTCGATGTAAAATTTGGTATACATCATTGATGCATCAAGAAACTTGTGTAATGAAAACCGGTTTCTCTGATTGGACGGAAACCTTGGGGGTCATTCCTAATTGCAAAGTTTTGATAATCTGTATATTTGTGACTTGACTGCTTGGTGTTCCTGACATCTTGGTTCAAATTGAATACATTATGAATGTACCCAGAGCCGAGGGGTTTTCAGATGCGCAGCTTCGTATTGTTATTTACTGCTGAAGGATATGCTTTCGATTATCTGAAAAAAGTGAAATTTTTACAAATATTGGTAACATGCAGTGAAGACATTATTTTATCATTTCATCAGGTTGGTTTCATAATAAATGTCTGTCCCAGCGTTTTTTTTTTTTAAATATATATATGTGTACAATTACACTAATGCACTAGAGATCCTTGTTGAGAGGAATGTGTGAGACTACAAGTATGGCTCTTCGCCATGAGATGGAACATCAAAGAGTTAGTGGAACTATTCCAACAGCCTATTTTACATTTAAATAGCCCCGTTTCAGGCTCTAGTTAATTTGGTCGCCTTTTGATTTTTGCCGAGCGCAGCGAGGAGAAAAAAAAATTTGGCCGGGGGTCTGTGGCCTTAGGCGGGCCCCAGCCGCTAGATGCTCTAAAACGCATCAGACTCATTTCCAGGCAATAAATTTCCATATGAGATTATATCAATTTTTATAGAAAAATTGTCAAAAATGTTATATATTACATTCCTTTACATGAGAAAATACGTTGTTTTTTTGCATATTTAGACTTTTGAGAAGATATCCTATGAATTCCGTGAGATTTCTAAACTCTTCCGTGAGACCGGGAGGTTAGTCCATATTTCTCACTACTCCCGGAAATTCCGTGAGACTTGGCAACTTAAAACCTGGCGATCTCTGCACTAGTGACATAGACCAAGGGGAGACAACTCCCAAAGAACATGACTAGGAACATGAAATTACCAGGATCGATCCGTGGACGTTTCTGAATAAAACGGCCTATTCCCCCGCACGTTGTCTTCACAAGCTTAGCTCAGCAGTTCTCTTCTGACTGTGGGCACAGCTGCTGGCCCTTTTCGGATTATGAGAACTCCCGGTTGTCGGTGGCCGACCACGAGGCATTTTCGTCTGCTTTCTTCA
Source organism: Hanleya hanleyi (assembly GCA_036873755.1). Classification (NCBI taxonomy): domain Eukaryota; kingdom Metazoa; phylum Mollusca; class Polyplacophora; order Lepidopleurida; family Hanleyidae; genus Hanleya; species Hanleya hanleyi. The sequence continues at coordinate 32,346 of JAVTVY010027140.1, forward strand.
CAGGAAGTAGAAGTCTGCTTGAATCAACCTCGCCACCAGGGGTCGCTGCGCAAACACCTTGTTCCACGCGGCCCGCAAGACGATAACTTCCGGCTAGCGTTCAGCGTAGTTAAACTTATCATTTCCCTATCAAGTTATCAAATGAAGTTCATATGAATCGGGTTGATGAAAGTGACATGGCGGCTCGCATTGGCAATTTACGTCTTGATTTCGCCGCTTCATTTTTGAAGTGACAAACGCAAACGTGAGTAAACCATCTCAAAATTAAATACAAGACGTAAATTTGCTGCATAATAAACCAAAATACCTGAATTTTTTCGTCGTAATTTGAGCGTTTTTCGTTCCTTAATTTGGGCGTTTAATTTTTTAGACCTCGTTTATTTTGGGCGCTGTATAAACATATAAAATAAGGCCTGTATCTGCCCCTGTCAGCACCAGGTTTGTACAAACACACTACCACAGAGTCTTATTTCTGAATGTGTGTACAGTACCTGAGGGCACGTATGAGGTCTGTTCAGGTACCATCAGTCCCAGGTTTGTACAAACACACTATCACAGAGTCTTATTTCTGAATGTGTATACAGTACCTGAGGGCACGTATGAGGTCTGTTCATGTACCATCAGCCCCAGGTTTGTACAAACACACTATCACAGAGTCTTATTTCTGAATGTGTATACAGTACCTGAGGGCACGTATGAGGTCTGTTCAGGTACCATCAGCCCCAGGTTTGTACAAACACACTACCACAGAGTCTTATTTCTGAATGTGTATACAGTACCTGAGGGCATGTATGAGGTCTGTTCATGTACCATCAGCCCCAGGTTTGTACAAACACACTATCACAGAGTCTTATTTCTGAATGTGTATACAGTACCTGAGGGCACGTATGAGGTCTGTTCAGGTACCATCAGCCCCAGGTTTGTACAAAGACACTACCACAGAGTCTATTCTGAATGGAGTATACAGTACCTGAGGCCATGAAAGTCTGTTCACACACCATCAGCAAACAGACCCCAGGTTGTGTATACAGTACTTGAGGGCACATATGAGGTCTGTTCAGGTACTATTAGCCCCAGGTTTGTACAAACACACTACCACAGAGTCTTATTTCTGAATGTGTATACAGTACCTGAGGGCACGTATGAGGTCTGTTCAGGTACCATCAGCCAGGGGCAGATACAGCTTTTCACGGGGCGATGTAGGCCCGTAGGGACTAATGGTCCTGTCTTGTAGTCAGAAAAAATTGAGCACCAGCTCTGTGTCTTGCTAACACAGCAAAAGATAGAGTTCTTACACGACAAGAAAGAGGTCTGAAACTTCCTTCTTTAGAATGTCCAGGTTTCTGTGTTTTTAATGTTCGCGTATAGTTGCAGGTCTGATATGTTTAAGTTACATTTCCATTTATCTAATTTTATGCGTGTTTTCGTTCATTTTCCAGTGGCACTACTTTCGTGCTCAAAATATGTCGTCTGCTAAACCACAGATTTTGAGAGGCACATGTTGAGTGATTTTGTGTGACTAACTCATTCTCATTAGAAAGCGTGTTTGGGCAGTAATTTAGTATTAAATAATACCAGTATGAGTGTAATTCATTGTAGAAAACAATGGGATATTCACTTTGCCTGTATTCATTTACATTTTCATGAAATAGGTGTGTTGAGTTACAGTTTGGAATTTTCGCCATTTAAGCTTACCCCTCAAGACCCTCTGCATTATCTTTTTATAGTAAGTTTCTAAAATCCAGTGGTGGTCAAATCATTTACATAATAATTTTCCTGTATTCAGAAATGTTTTCTTTCCATTCTACTTCTGAAATATTCATGGAATGTTGCGAGCATTTCCCCCTGATCTACAGAAAGAGCTCTGCATATCACAGTTTTGAAGCTGTAAGGTGACAGGGGAGATAACCAAATAGAACTGTAATATACTAGGGAGGAGGTACATGAAACAATATGATGCCATGAGAGGATGCATCCCAGCATAGCTCCAGTCCATCTAACCATGAGGATTTTACATTGTATCTCAATACTCATTTTTACCCCTCGGCCAATTTTGGCCATGGGGTATTGTCGTCTCGTACGTCCGTCTGTTCGTACGTCAGTATGTGAGCGAGATAGACGGAAAACGGTTCCACTGAAGAATTCCAAATTTGGTATGCTTATTTACCTAGTCAAGGACCAGAAGCCTATTGAATTGGGACCTGATTGGGTGAAAACCTTGGTGGCCATCTTTAATTTTATGCAAAATGGATAATGATCCATATCTCGGAAACCATTCAACTGTTCAATACGAAAGTTAGTATACATCATCGATACATCAAGCAACTTTCAATGAATTACCAAACCGGCTTTTCTGATTAGCTGGAAATCCTGGAGGCCATCTTTAATTTATGCAAAATTGATAATGATACATATCTCTGTTACCATTCAATTGTTTTATATGAAAGTTGGTATACATCATCGATGCATACAGATACTTTAAATCGGGACCTGATTGACTGAAAACCTTGGTGGCCATCTTTAATTTATGCAAAAACTTTAATGATATATATCTCTGATATCATTTAAGTGTTCTATACCAAACTTGGTATACAGCATCGATGTATCAAGAGACTTGCAATAAATAACCACATCAGTTCCTCTGAATGGAGAGAAGTATGGGCGGCCATCTTTAATTCATGCAAAATCTTAATGATCTCGTTCTCTGATACCGTTCAAGTGCTCGATGTAAAATTTGGTATACATCATCGATGCATACTTACGACAAATGACAGTTCTGGTTTCTCTGATTGGGCGGAAATGTTGGTGGCCATCTTTAATTGATGCAAAATCTTTAATGATGTATATCTCTGATACCATTTCAGTGTTCTATACGAAACTTGGTATACAGCATCAATGTATCAAGAGACTTTCAATTAATAACCACATCAGTTCCTCTGAGTGGCGGGAAGGATGAGCGGCCATCTTTAATTTATGCTAAATCATTAATGATCTCTATCTCTGAACCGTTTAAATGCTCGATGTAAAATTTGGTATACATCATTGATGCATCAAGAAACTTATGTAATGAAAACCGGTTTCTCTGATTGGACGGAAACCTTGGGGGTCATTCCTAATTGCAAAATTTTTGATAATCTGTATATTTGTGACTTGACTGCTTGGTGTTCCTGACATCTTGGTTCAAATTGAATACATTATGAATGTACCCAGAGCCGAGGGGTTTTCAGATGCGCAGCTTCGTATTGTTATTTACTGCTGAAGGATATGCTTTCGATTATCTGAAAAAAGTGAATTTTTTTACAAATATTGGTAACATGCAGTGAAGACATTATTTTATCATTTCATCAGATTGGTTTCATAATAAACGTCTGTCCCAGCGTTTTTTTTTTTAAATGTATATATGTGTACAATTACACTAATGCACTAGAGATCCTTGTTGAGAGGAATGTGTGAGACTACAAGTATGGGTCTTCGCCATGAGATGGAACATCAAAGAGTTAGTGGAATTATTCCAACAGCCTATTTTACATTTAAATAACCCCGTTTCAGTGCCTAAGGCTCTAGTTTTATTCTGATGTTAGTGATGCTATATGGATTAGGTCTTTAGATTATGGACGCGAAAATTCTTTAATGAACGACGGTTCAATATTGAATGACGGATTAGACGCTTGTAGATCATATGATGTGGCATCATTAAATTGACGGGTCAGCTCTATAGACTCGTATCGTGCGAGCGTACAGGTGGATCTTCTCGCACGCTTATCTCTTCCCGTTGTAGCAACAATGAGAGCCGTTAGTGTCAACATGTATTTGCCCGTAGCGTTCAAATTCTTCAAAGCTTGAGCTTTACGTGAAACATTTAACGACGAGGCGAATATAAGTTCAAGAATAAGCAAACGATAAGGTGCAGTAAGTTGACTTATAGGTTCTATCATCTTTTCTGACACGCTCGTTATCGGTCCAAATTGAGATGGATTATATCTAGTCACGCTATAGCCGTCTAACCACGCTATGTAACGTAAACCAACTGACCACAAATAGCCAGTTCAGTTTATTCTTTGTATGACTACACATAATATTGCAGGCGTTTTATCACCTCCCTCAACTTGCCACAAACGCCTCCACTCTCCCCCAACTCCACCACTCCCTCTTGTTACCACGAACGCCGCCACTCTCTCATCTTACAAAGAACGGAACCATGCACAATTATCGAGAACCATATCAGCACCTTCTAAGTCTGTTAAATAAAGCATTCTCCAAGCAGTCAATCTCTATGAGACATATGGTCTGCTCTATGTGCGTTATGAATTCACTGTTCGTCTAAATCCCTTGTCCCACACTCCCATTTTTATTCAATTAAATTAATACATATAAAATAGAAAGCCTAAGTGTCATCCAATTGCAATAGACGGCACCTGATGCGCCCATTCTCACTCATGCAAATAAGGGAAACAGCATAGAACTACTTATCCTTATGTACCGTCTGCTCTATCTATTATATTTTTACGATGGAAATGAATAAAGTAGGCGAAATTACGTTTATTTCAGTACTAATTATTTTACTAATATATTTGGGACATATGGCAAGAACTTGAAGTTTTCCAGCCCACAACTGTCAATCTTTGGACTCGTCCCATGCACGAATATTTCAATGATTGTAGTACTGGAGGGACGTTAGTCACCTAACAATGGATTAATAATGTTTGTATTCTAGTCATATATCATATAAGTAATGGGAAACATAAAATTGACTACTACGAGTATAGTCTTCCCTATATGTTGTGGATGGCAGGTTCTTTGACTTTATTGATCTTAATGTTCTCGGGAGTAGTTGTCTCACCCTCACCTTGTAAACGGTTCATTTTGGATGTTTATCCAATACAGGGATTGAATGAGTGAGTGAGTGAATTAGGGTTTAACGTCGCTTTCAACATTTTCAGCTATATCACTACGGGAAAGGGAAGATAGTGGAGGGGAGGGGCGGGGGTACCTATTTGTAACAGAAAAGATCTAATGCTGCCGTTTTATAGTACTGTCCCACTGAAATATCATGCCGTATGACGGGATTGAATTGAATAATGGATGAAATCTCTTACTTTTACGTCAATACTTCATCTAGACTATAATGTAATAGAAATAGATAATTGTTTACTGCTTTCAAGGTCAAACTTTGACTCGGTCTATTCCAGCGTGGTATATCTGAGATGTTTTACGGCAGTAAACAATTATATGTCTTAATTCTACCACATCAAAGTGTGTTATTCAATTAAATTAATACATATAAAGAAAGCCTACGAAATGGGGCGCGAAAATATGTGTAATTTGTAATTTTACCACGATATTTGGGACACATAAGAAGAACTTCTAGTGTTTGTATTCTCAACACTGTGAAGCTTTGATGTCTTCCCGGGTGTAAATATTTCAGGGATGCCTGGCATATAGTAGAATAGAAGTATGTGAGTGTTTACTGCCGTAAAACAGCTGGGAAAAAACACGATGGTATAGGACGAGTGTATGCTTGACCTTGAAGGCCGAATGTATTGAGGGATGAAAGGTCTAAAGGTTTTACTGCAGTAAAGAATCACATATTTCTTAAACTTTCGCATCAACTATTATATTCACTATTTCTTGCCTACCGCAGAGACACAATCCGGCGCTTTCAACGTTTTGCTACTTTAGCTTTCGCTTTTGGGACCAAGAAATTTTTCTGAAGAGTGCCTGGTGTCGAACTCCATGACATGTTTCCATGACAACTTCATGCAGAAAATTGAAGACAACAGGGCATAAATTGGTTCAGGAATAGTTAGGAATTATTTGAGATAGGTGCTGTGGGAACATAAATTTCCTTTTTTTTTTTAATTTCACTCGTCTGTAATGTTTACGCTTCAATAACATGGCATAAACTGGTAAATTAGAGAGAATGACAAGTGAAAGACGTCGATGAATATTCAGTATATAGTCTCTGTATGTCTATATGTTTATCTGTTATTCATGGTATCTGTGTGTCTATATCGTTATCTGTCATTCAGTATGTCTGTATGTCTATATAGTTATCCGTCGTTCAGTTCCATTGTGCGTCTGTATAGTTATCTGTAGCCTTTGCCTTGTTTCAGTTCCCAACAAAGATAAAACCATAAACCCACATTAACTTACTAAACCCTGATGACGAGTTATCTCTCTTTCAATCACGTGATGATTTATGCATCCAATCATCTTCACGACAATTATCCTTAAATCTAGCATCGTTTATGTAACACGACACTAATTTAATTGTCACCTTACAGTACATGTGCCGCAAGGCGTGAAGTCCTATATGTAACACGACACGGCAAATTGAGCCTTGCTCGTACGACTCTACCAATTCACAGACATTGCGCTGGCATTGCGAGGGAAGTGGCAGGGTAATTGAATCGTATTCTGATTCTCACCTGCCTTTAATTGTCATAGATGTACATCACGACGGCATCATGGGATAGAAGTGGGATAAAACGTTTTTAGGTTTTATGCCTATTGCATTTCATTTGATTTAAAGAATGCTTGTCAGTGATAAGGATTTTCCGAGTATAAAATCATGATGGAAATTATTTTGTGGACCAGGGCTGGATACTGAATGTCAGATCTGACGCTCATACAGCAAGGATTTTGGGGCTGTCAAACTGGCTTCACTGATCCGAATGTTTTGCCATGTTCCTCTGTTTTAGTTGTTGGTAAATTGTCTCTCGTATCTCTGCAATAGTGGCATCTAAATCAATTTTTTGTATAATGTAGTCTATTTGTATATTGTGCATAGATGATGAGACTTAAATATCAGACTGATGAGACTTAAATATCATTTGTGCAAGATTTCTTAATTTTGATTTATGGAGATTTGGGAGGTGGCGGTTCAAGAGAGAGTATAGACTTGGGTGAAGACTTGGAAACACAGTAATGTACAGCGACTTCCATGTTGAGTTCGTGACAAGATGGACTTTACGCTGCCGTTGGTGAAAGTGATCCTCGATTATCGGCAGTAACTCTGCAAGACTTTCAGTGTGTGTTCTTGTTCACATATAGATTCGTTCGATCATAGCATTACTGTACCAGTAATCGTTTCAAAAGTATCTAAATGTCACATTTCATTGTAATGCTTGCTCCACGGAAACATTTCCTTCAGAACTGAGCAGCACGGTGGTTCCAAAAATATTGTTATAATCTTTAATGCGAATGATATTTCGAAACTTGAAAAACATCCAGTGTCTCTGTGTGTCTACATGCACGGAGATATATGTCGGTTTCACCTTGCTTCATTTTCCAGCAAAGATAATAAGTTGCCTAAGTCACGTGTACAACCAACGTGTACAATCAAATTCGCGCTTTGATCTTCTTTTTATGTCTCCCCCAACTATGTTGGGGGGAGACATCTAGTGTTTGTGCTGTCTGTCTGTCTGTCCGTCTGTCTGTCTGGTTGGATGTCTGGATGTCTGGATGGATGTCTGTCCGTCCCCTTGCCTTGTCTGCAAGATATCTTGAGAACTACTGGATGGAATTTCACCAAACTTGGATGGAAGCTTCATTGGGATAGCCCCCTCATTTGATTAGGTTTTGGTGTATGTGCGTGCATTCATCCGTGTCCGGTGTCCGTCCGTCCGTCCATCTACTTGTACATGTATATACAGGCCTTGTCTGCAAGATATCTTGAGAACTACTGGACGGAATTTCACCCCACTTGGATGGAAGCTTTAGTGGGATAGCCCCCTCATTTGATTAGATTTTGGTGTGTGTGCGTGCATTCATCCATGTCCGGTGTCCGTCCGTCCGTCCATCTACATGTACATGTATATACAGGGTTTGTCTGCAAGATATCTGGAGAACTACTGGATGGAATTTCACCAAACTTGGATGGAAGCTTCATCGGGATAGCCCCCTCATTTGATTAGGTGTTGGTGTATGTGGGTTCATTCATCCGTGTCCGGTGTCCGTCCGTCCGTCCATCTACTTATACATGTATATACAGGGCTTGTCTGCAAGATATCTGGAGAACTACTAGATGGAATTTCACCAAACTCGGATGAAAGGTTCATTGGGATAGCCCCCTCATTTGACTAGGTTTTGGTTTGTGTGCATGCGTTCATCCGTGTCCGGTGTCCGTCCATCTACTTGCACATGTATATACAGGCCTTGTCTGCAAGATATCTTGAGAACCACTGAACGGAATTTCACCAAACTTGGATGGAAGCTTCAGTGGGATAGCCCCCCTCATTTGATTATGTTTTGGTGTGTGTGCCTGCATTCGTCCATGTCCGGTGTCTGTCCGTCCGTCCATCTACTTGTACATGTATATACAGGGCTTGTCTGCAAGATATCTGGAGAACTACTGGACAGAATTTCACCAAACTTGGATGGAAGCTTCATTGGGATAGCTCCCTCATTTGATTAGGTTTTGGTGTATGTGCGTGCATTCATTCATGTCCGGTGTCCGTCTGTCCATCCATCTACTTGTACATGTATGTACAGGCCTTGTCTGCAAGATATCTTGAGAACTACTGGACGGAATCTCACTCCCCTTGGATAGAAGCTATAGTGGGATAGCCCCCTCATTTGATTAAGTTTTGGTGTGTGTGCGTGCATTCATCCGTGTCCGTCTGTCCGTCTACTTGTACATGTATATACAGGGCTTGTCTGCAAGATATCTGGAGAACTACTGAACAGAATTTCATCAAACTTGGATGGAAGCTTCATTGGAATAGCCCCCTCATTTGACTAGGTTTTGGTGTGTGTGCCTGCATTCGTCCGGTGTTCGTCCGTCCGTCCATCTGCTTGTACATGTATATACAGGCTTTGTCTGCAAGATACCTTGAGAACTATTGGATGGAATTTCACCAAACTTGGATGGAAGCTTCATTGGGATAGCCCCCGCATTTGATCAGGTTTAAGTGTATGTGTGCATGCATTCATCTGTGTCCGATGTCCGTCCAACCGTTCATCTACTTGTACATGTATATGCAATGAAAATCGCTTCTTTGTAATTAATATTTTTAGATACGCAGCTTTGTTTAAGATACTTATTGCTACATTCATTTTATAGCACTTTCCCTTAAATTATGTGCCCATTCAAGGCAAGGTGGGAGGTTGGGGGAGACGTATGTTTTTGCCCAAAAAAACAACCAGCATAGGCTTCATGCCGGAGCGGCAACTCAAGGGTCAAAGCGGAACCTCTAGTTTTTTTAGTATGGAATGGGGTTGTAATCATAACTGCAGTGCAGTAAAATACAGCTGAATATCGCCCAAATCCAGGTAGAATATTACACCATTAACTATGCGTTGTACGTGAAGTAAACACCATTACATGATGGAAAACCTGAAAACTAGAATAAACTTCAAAATAGAAGATCAGCATGTATACCAGTTAAATAATATTGCATAGAAAAATTGCCCATTAATGTATTTTATTGATTCCCCATTTCGTGAAATCATGATAATTCGCATGGGATAATAAAGAATTATCTCTTAGTTTTCCCTTCAATTGTTCACGTCGGTAAACAAAGTCGATACGACAGAGAATATCTACCTTTACACCTAGCGTCTACAGGAAATATGATATTGTATACGATAATACCAGGAGCTGTTACATTGTGGCATTGTACATATTCTAAAAAATAAAGTACACAAAATCAAGGAAATAAATAAACATTAATCCTATCTGGCCCTGTTTGGGACCTGTCCAGGCCAGCCCCCAACCCCCCTGCCACCCACCCCTACCTAATTTTTTTCTTACCCGTTGACTGGGTGGCTCTAACTTACCAAATCATACCCTTGGGTCAAGCTCTACCAGAAAAAAGGGAAATGGACCAACAAAACCATCCAATATGGCCGCTTTGATGACGTCAGTTTCCTATAGAAGACATTTTTTTGTCGATTTTTCGATCAGATTTTTCGAAGTTTTTATTTATGTAATTACTCACAAAAACTGCATGATAAATTAGTAAATATTAATCCGATGTGAAATGAAATAGTTTTAAAAAGTAAAATGATAACATAACTTTTCTTGTACCTAGAATGGCCGCCATTTTGAATTTACCCATGATTTTCTGCTCGGGAGGTAATGCAAATAGGCTCGAAATGACCCCAATATGATAAGCTACAGAGTCACGGAGTGTCAGCTCTCATTTTTTTGTCGTTCCGGAGATAACACAAAAAGTTTGGCAAGGGGAGGGGGGGCATGACGCAGAGCAATTACATCTGATACATGTCACAGTAGAAACTGGAAACTGGCAGGAGGATGTGGAATTCCAATTCCTGTCGGTAGAGATTATCAGATCTCTCACTTATCTGACCAAATCTTAAATTCTATACCACAAGATCTCACTTTCTGCCATGCCATATACACCAAATTAGTTACTCGGATACCCGGACTCTAGCATTTCCATGTTTGTAGATGGAAACAAAAATAATTTATGCTTGAGACAACTACCATGTCAACTGCAATCCCAGCACCATACGTTAGGTTCCAGGGGCCGGCTAAGTCCTGGAAGCTCTGGGGTTCTAAACGGCTGGAGAGGCGTTCGAGCCAATTATCGATGAATAAAATCGCAAATCATCACCCAGTTATGGATTGTATTTTTGGTTGTTTCACTTGTGTTCATGTGCAGGTAGCCAGAATATTTTTGAAAAACTAAATCTGAAATGGGTCGTTCTGGCGCATTTTGACAGCATACAGGTATTTCCGACTATGGATTACCGTACTGTATTATTTAGACTGAAGCAAACAAGTAGAAAGGTTTTTTAACTGAAAGGTATACTCTCCTGCTATTTGGTTCATCCAGGGATTGTTTTATATCTAAATTTAGTAAAATAGTGGGTTGTGGTACATTTTGACCTCGAATAACTCTTGCAGAGTTAAGGTAATCGGAACTCACTTGCTTCTCTCTTTTGAGTCCGGGTATTTCTGTCTCTGAATTTTTTTTTAAATCAAAATGTAGAATGGTGCTTTCTGATTCAGTTTGACATTGTATTTTCGATTTGTAAAGTTTAGACTTCTGGATAAAAATAAAAGGTTTTTAGATACGGAACTTAAGCAAGACCATGTTTTTGACTGCATGGACCTGTACATTTTTTCAAAACTAGATGTCAATCGGTGTAGGTTTTTTTAAAAATTGGAGCGATATGCAAGAGGTAGAAAAATTGACGACTCATAAGACTCACCTAGAACTGTTTTTATTTTTATTTTCAGATGTCAAACGTTGCGTTCTGTAGCATTATTCTGATAGTACGATAAACACATTCGCCATTCTCTCCGGAAAACCTTCAATACTGTATGCTCAGGTTTTTTTTATCTACTCAAATTTATTTGGGGGACACAGGTGTGAGAAGCAGTGCAATACAATAGCGACAAGGGAATGTTCACCCTATTAGCCAGAAGTAACGTTTGTAACAGTAGTGACGATTGTAACAGAACGCGACAATATCCCGATTGACCAGAAAAAGGTGATAACTGTCACCCAGAAAAGGTGATGAGTTAGGAGCCATCACCCTTTTTAATGATCACCTTTAAAAATGATGACCATCACCTCTGAAGAGTGCATGACGAACAAAGATTGTAATTTTAGGTCCTCACCTTTTAAGGGTGATGAGACCCTTTAAAGGTGATGACCCTCACCACGCAAAGGTCATGGCTCTAACTCATCATCTTTTAAAGGTGATGGCCAGATCTTATCACCATTAAATGATGATGGGCTATCACCTTTTTTTTGGCTGTGTGACGTTTTACGCCTATAAGTGACGTTCGACGTAGACACTGACTCGTTCATCAACCACAGTGCTCACAGTATAACACAAGGATATTATATGGATAACACTTATTGCTGTGGAGCTGACGTTTCGTTGGAGATACTTCCAACTTTTTCCAAGCTATTGATGTTTGTATGCAGACGTTAGCATGCAGGTAGCTGTAAATACTCTACCATTACCACAAAGCTACGAAAAGCAGGTAGGATCTCATGTCAAGCATTGAAATCTTTATCAACATTAAAGTTTTAGTCTTTTCGTTGCTTTTGTCTTCGGCATGTGTCTGCTATCAATTAAACGTTTTGTTATGCCACACAGCCAACGGTGATTCGCGCCTTAATTGTTAATCTTTATATTGTACCATGCTATGTGAATATGGCTAGCAGATAGAAAGTACATAATATGGAGAGTTTCATAATTTGACCAAAAATGTCTCTCTATTATAAAGCCACCTAGCAGTACGTGAACATAAATACGCATTGCATTGAAACATCTGTTTTTAATTAATTTCAATTTTAATTCCGCTTAAGCCGGTGCTAGGGGCCGTGTGGATACTTCATAGTCTCCACGTGAACAGGTGTAATAAAAGCGCGGATGATATACTAAGGCTACGTCCGAGAATCCACCGTATTCTCGGGTCTAAATGTGAGGTGCCGAGGAATGCGTTCCTGTAGAGTAATATGGTTGATTTTTAGTCTCCATGCGTCGTCATTTTTTCCAATTTGCAGCAATGTATGTTTTTGTATGTTTGCATACAAGCGTTGGAATCGAAATTCAGGTGTCATCTATAAAGCATTTCCGCGTCCATACGCGAAATACCTTCCCCATGTAAGAGACACTCAAATAATGAAGAGTGATAAAATCAGACATTTGCACTCCTCCACAATACACGGAACACTCAAATAATGAAGGGTGATAAAATCAGACTTTCGTACTTTTTACCCCGAGAATCATCGAAGAGTGAATATACTGTCACGACTTAAAAAGGTGATCGGCCATAGTTATTATCGAATTTTCTTACGCAGGCGCAGTGGATTCTTTCATTAAACTAGTATAATACCTTCCACAACTAGATAACAGCAAAAAATAGTTAAATTTATATTTGTCGAATAAATTCACACCGTAGCCATTCGGGTTCCTTTCAGTGACGATGTTTTAAAGCTAATTAAATTTAATCTTGAACACCATTTAATATTCCCGTTTATTCACAGACGGACGTATACAAGAGAATGGTGTGCATTAAGGAAATGGTCCAACAACAATTTCTGCCTAGTAATAGATCCACTTGATCTGCAATCTGTCAAAAATGATCCAGTATACCTGAAATATGGCAAATTGGTAGATAATTGATAGTGACAGCCCATACATGATTGCATTAGTATTGTGAGTTATTCTTGAGAATGGGGTGTTTCGATATGCTTTAAGACCATTAATCATGGCAAGCTTCTATGATTTTGTTCTCTATAGGTCCAGTAATACTAATGGAACATCTAGACGAGATCCGGCGATAAATGGCGAACTTCTGCAAAAACAGACATTCTTAGAATGTCGAACTTAAGTGAGGAACAAAAAGATATCAGCAAAATATTTTTGTGAATTGAGATAGGCTTAAAACCGTTTAAGTTCGGTTCATTTCATCGCTTGGACAATACCAGTCACACAATGCTAATTGATACAGTTTTACCATTTCCTCTTCCCTCGTACATATTCGACTAGTGACTGGCATATTATATATAGAAAACGTTTTTTTTTATACGAGAATACGTGCCAATTTTACTCATTTGTCGAATGGAATACCGTGATGATCTCTCACTTCTCTTCTCCAAGAAATTATGAACCGTAGTGTTCGATTAAAAATGTACGGAGCCGTGGAGGGGACATAGTCAATATTTTTTTAATTTCCCCCGAGATAATATCCCCCGAGATAATAACTAGGGGAAAATTCACCATTGGTCAATTATCTCGGGGGAAAATAATTTGCCCCGAGATAATTATCTAGGGGTAAATTCGCCATTGGTCAATTATCTCGGGGTAAATTATCTCGGGGAAAATTAATTTTCCCCGAGATAATATCCCCCGAGATAATTATCTAGGGGGAAATTCGCGATTGGTCAGTTATCTCGGGTGAAATTATCTCGGGGTAAATTATTTTCCCCCGAGATGATTGACCAATGGCGAATTTCCCCCTAGATAATTATCTCGGGGGATATTATCTCGGGGAAAATTAATTTCCCCCGAGATAATTTCACCCGAGATAATTGACCAATCGCGAATTTCCCCCCAGATAATTTTGACCAATGGCGAATTTTCCCCTAGTTATTATCTCGGGGGATATTATCTCGGGGGAAATTAAAAAAATATTAACTATGTCCCCTCCACGGCTCCGTAAAAATGTTTGTTAATGCCTACTTGGATTTTTCTGCTTTCATGTTGTGCGGTAAGCTATTTTGATTATTGTTTCAAGAAATTTTTCCTGGCCAGCTGTCTACGAAATGTCCCTAAACCAAACATCTGTATGCGACACTAACACAGGACAGAGAACATACCAGGTACCATCTCGGATTTACCGTTCATGGTTATGTGATATCAGAAGCAAATTTGCTTATGATGATATATATTCAGAATAAGCTGGCCGTCCAAATCGTCGGTGTGCCGTTTCCGTTTATACGGGCATGGAAAATACGATACAGGGATATGATAAAAGAATATAATGGTCATTGATACAGAACATCATGATATCTTGTCGGCAGAACTTAAAACGCCTCACCTCTTGTCTCTTGCTGAAACTTTTGTATTGATATATAAACATCTTGTGCCTGTTTGAATTTGGTGTTAAGACTGTCGTGTGAATCAGACATTTCTGTTATGGACGCGGAAATTCCTTATGGATGAGGGCTTCAATTTGACTGTCTGATCTGTCGATTGTATTTACTAATGTGCAAGTTTTGATGATGTTCCACTTTTATCAGATCCGCTATCTATAACCTCCTTCTTGATCCAGATCTGGGATCAATAGTTTATCTTATAGATATATAGATATCTAAGGAATAATCTACGAATTTATATTAGCTAGAGCTCATACCATTTCTTGTTTCATACAGGTTTCTGTTTCCATTTAGCCATCGGTGTTCAGAAAATTATACGTTTCGTATTGGCCTTTAATCCAGGGAGATAAATCTTATTGCGGATATCTAAACTCCGATCTGGGACCTGCAGTGATCTCCCTTTAAATAAATGCAGCTTTGCAACAATAGAATTGAATATGAGGAACCCCGTGTAACTGACGATAGGTTAGTCTGAGCATCCCCTAACCCCAGGCCACGAAGACAGGTTGTATATTATAGATTGTATTTGACTGAGACAATCCATAAATAATTTCCCAGCCAAAGACAATCCATAATATACCATCTGTCGTCGTGGCCAGGGGTTAGAGGAAGCTCGGACTAATGAGTGTTTCACACAGACTTCGAAAAATTCTCTTTCCATGCATGTCATGTATAATTAAACGCACACGCGTTGGAAATACTTACCTGACTGACATTGATCAATTCATAATATAGCGATGTATTGTGCAGACATTGAAAACAACTTCTTTTTTTCTTGTCTAGACCTTTCCGTAAGATGCGTTCCGAATTGCCGAATTAACCCCCTGAGGATTACGGTTATTGTGGATATAATTGAAACGTCCTCGTGCCAAATACTTAATAGTAATTTTCTTTTCTAGTGCACTATGATCAATTACCAACAAGCATGACAACCCCGTATATGGAAACTGCTGGCATAGTGATGGAAATGTATTTGCATAGAATCTGTAGATTAACGCTATATAGTTCAAATAATCGAGATACATTACAGTTGTTAGACATTGTTATGCATTCGAGCAGTAATAATGTCATCAATAATGTATGGGAAGTACAAATTTGTCAAGTTCCGGTAGCATGGCATGATGCCATGAGCTGAACCCAGTTTCCACACCAAGAAGCACAATGAAGTTCATCAAGGATCCGGCTCACGGAAGATCGTAAGTTAATATCAGCAGTGTCGTCTTCGCTCGCGTCATATTTAATACTAAGAAGCACTTTATTTTTATTTTTTTTTCTCGAAATATTTCATCCGCCGGTTTCTTACTTGAACCGCGTGATAGATGAACGCGTAATATCCCATAATGGATTCAAGGATATAGCATTGTGTCTTATTTGATAATTAACGCGGTTAAAAAAAAGTATTAATTCTTCCGAAACTGGTAACACCCACTCTCCAATAGCAGGAGTGAGTGAGTGAATATGATTTAACGTTGCTTTCAACTATATTTCAGTCATATCACAACGTTGGGTCCTATTCCTTTTCACACCCGGGAACCACACGGGTGGGGTCCTATTCCGGGTGCATCAGGTAGTCGCTTCTTACGACACGCTTTCTGAGGAGATGAGGCCTATTATGATACACGTTTCTAATATTCATCCAATACGAATGTACAAAGTGTATAAACACAAACAGATGCATGTCCGTTATTCATTTTATGCCTGCTTGCATTGAGTGCTGAGCAATAAGGTAGTTGTATTATGGACATTCTTCATGTAAGACGCCTAGCTACTGAATTCCGGGTGTGAAACTTATATAACTTATACGATTCGACAATTTATGTTACATTTTCCGGAGAATTAATACATTAACCGCATTAATTATCAAAAAGACACAATGTTAAATACGAGTATTAGCTAAAACTGTAGTTTCCCGTAAGACAGAAGCAGTCCGTCATTTTGAATGATTACGACGAGATATGTATATGCCCATTGCAGATTCTCCGCACATTATAGTTCATGAATGCAATGTCAAATAATCATTTGAGAGTAAATCTCTTCAGCTTCATGAAATAATAGGTTTATGAATAAGCTCCCACTTGAACCATTGGCTATATTCCTGAGTGCATCAAAGCTGGATATTTAATTCGGCGTCACCTATAGAGTTTCTGCATGGCAAGGATGCCGTATATAAAAAGCGTTTGGTAAATGAGAATGAACAGGCTTTGGATTGATCATCGTTTAATAATATGAAAATATTGCCTTGTTTTGAGGGGAATATGCAGTTTTGTTGCCCCGAGGATGTGCATATTGCCCGAGCCGCAGGCGAGGGCAATATGCACAGCCGAGGGGCAACGAAATTGCATATTTCCCTCACAACAAGGCAATAATTCCATTATTATATTTATCAACTTAACTCTGTGCTAATCTATTATCTCTCGAGCAAAATAATGTTTTATGTTTATTTTGGAAGAGCGCAATCCTTCTGAGTTGATTGCTTTCAGTGGGCAATCGCCAGCAACATCATTTTTCATGCACGAGATTCTACTGATTCGGAGCTGCTTCACTACTATCGTATAAATCTCGCAACGCACGTATAGTTGTTCGATGCCGCTTGTTAGTTACTCCAATAATGTGCTTGGGTACGATTCTGCTTACAATTAAATGGGGGAGAGATAATTTATTTCTGCTGTGTTCTCCAACTAAAATCAACTCGACGAACTGCTCCGTGATCGGCTGTTTGCAGCGCGACTGAGAGAACGGGGCGACCTCTGTTGTAATTATCTCCCTTTAGTGTATATTCCATGGGGGGTGGAATATGCAGTTTTATCTCATTACAATTTATATAGGGAGACACTCTAATAAATATAATAATTGTACATATCGTTCCATTCATGAGAGCACAAATATAGCTCTGCCAGCTGTGGGTGTATATTTTATACCCAGTGAAATATATATAAGTTGCATAATGTTGTCAAATTTGACATAGGTATATCATTAACGAGACAGTCTATAACAAAGTAACATCCCAGACATGATAACCAATAGTAGAACTGATGAACGATTTATATGGCTTCTAACAGTAATAAATCAGATATGTCTTTCTGAACACCGAGCTCATCAATGAATACAGGCGGTCAATGTGATCCTTTGATTTCGATAGGACTCTTGCTTTTTATATGCATTTTAGGTGTCCAGTACAGTTTGAGTGTGAGTGATGTACTTTTTACCTGGAGAAAGCCTATGATCAATTCCTAAACCATTCCTTATAGTAATATTTACATTTGAATAGTATATTATTACGGTTCAACATTAGCATAATTACTTTTAGAATGACAAAGGATTTCGAATGTTCATTCCATCGCAGTGAAGCCATTTTCGGCTGTATGCTGCTCTTGTCCATTACTACGGTTCTTAGTCGAGCGTTGTCTTTCAGCAGAAGCCGTTGTCTTTTGTTGTCGAATGTTTAGTCCCATCCAAGTGATGTTCATTTCCACCGCATTCGTTCATGGAGTTGGCCAGACAATGAAAACCTTAAATCAGCCGGCACGGCATGTAGAGCGACGTCAAATTTAACTCAGCTGCCTTTTTCAAAGAATGAGTGTATGGCGGTATGATTGTTGTGTGTCGAATCGCAATCAGAAAGCAAATTTACTCGAAGTTTAGTGCTCTTAATTGTTGCGTTTTATAGTATTCTGTTGTCTGTTGAAATATATTGCAGTGTAGAACGGGAACGGAGCAATGCTGGACAACGTTTTTGCTGCCTTGAAATGAACATTCGACTTTGTGTCTAAAAGTAAACGTCTATCATTGAAAGCCCCACGCTGAAATACGAACCGTAATATTGCGAATGTTTTATGTTACATGCCGTACCGTAGACAAAAAAAAATCGGTATTTCGTCTTTCTAAACCAAAATCACCAGTCATATAATAATGTTCCGTCTTTTACTATCGAATTAGTATAGCGACCTCAATTGATCATGGAAAATGGCAAAAAGGATAATTCTTTACAGTTTAAAACAATTGCAACCAATATTTTTTTTATCCCGATAATAGAAACAATTTATCATTATCACTACAAAGTATGTACCGGCTTGCTGAACCCAATGCCCGATCGCCTAACTATACTATGAAATTGAATTGTATTTACTGAATGTCATGGAATGAGTGCAACTTTCCAATATTACCTCTCCTACCAAATGATAAAATATATTACATATGCCTTTGGTATATTTAATATGGAATGAGCTATTCTCCTCATTACATGATCAATATACAAGAAATCTCCTCTATTTTGCACATTTTCAAGGCAAGGATGAGCCGAGATGCAGTGCATATAACGAGATATTTAATTTAAATGATTTTAGAAACGAACGCAGTTAACTTTGTCTGTGATTCTAATCAACAAGAGCTGATCGAACAGATGTTCCTTGCAATTTTTCGCTTGACGAGGAGGCCAGGTAAGGAAATGGAATCTAAAATACAACGCTTTTCTGACCGAATGGCTATATAACACCACACCAACTGTAGTCTTCATACGACAAATACGGTCTGTCTCCACATTTCGTGTAACAGGCAGATATGTTTTAGCTCACATGCCCATAAAGGGAAGCATTTAATTGCAAGGTTGTGTTTTACTACCCACAATCTCGCGAAACTTTCCAAAGTTAGCTATCAATGCGACCGTTTCGCTGTGTGCATTTCACCACTGTAATGGACAAGAGCAGAATACTGCCGAAAAAAACTTTATTGCGATGGAATAAACATTCGAAATCCTTTCTTATTGTAAAAGTAATATGCTAATGTTGAAAGTTAACGCTGTTGTAAAAACCGTAATATTTGGAACGTTTTCTTCTAGAACTCTAACGAATATGTTTTTTTAAATCGATTACTTAACAATATTTAATATATAATAGTATTTTCTCGCGTATATACATTTATTCTGTGCAGAACGCAGTTGAAGATTTGTTTGTCCGGCTATTGCGATACTGAAATCAAAATGATTGAATAATCACCATATAGAGGTGGAATACGAACATGCATTTCCAAATTCAAAATACATTATGTAAAGTTTTTATCGGTGTCCATTGATAGCCTTGAACGTGGTCATGTTATTATCTGCCTTACCCTGTTCACAATCCATGACGAGGAGCAACCATTGACTTGAAACAAGACTATTAAATTTTCTCTTTAGTATGTCGAGAGTTGTAAAAATCACGATTAACTATTCAAATGTTTGAACATGTTGAAGAATATACCGAAGTATGAAGCATATATAAATCATGATGGCCAAACGCGCAAACTCCCTAAATGTATGCCCAGATTGTTTCTATCTAATGTACACGGTGAATTTTACCATGTTCACAACCATAGTGGATTACAAGAAACTACCAAGTGTTTAAATCTACTTTCGTTTTATGGTGCTAATTTTGTCTTATGAATCAGGTCTTTCGATTTAGAAATGGAATCTCTTCATGGACAACGACTGGCTATTAAATTACAAGCGTCTGGTCCGTCATTCATAATTCAGCCGTCGTCCATTAAAGAATATCCGCGCCCATAACCCAAAGACCTATTCCATAAAACGGTATAGCACCAATTTCAAAAGACAATGATAGTATACATAAACATAGGCTAGTTCCTGCAAGAGAGAAGCGGTCAACAATTTTCAATGATGCCGGCAAGACACCATGATCTTCCAAAAATATCAAATCCGTATCGCTGATCAGTATTCTTAATGCATAATATTCATTGTGAAGTCATCTAGAGAATGATGTATCTCAGTCACGCTTTGATTGTGATTGTTCATATAAGCACCATGAGGATCTTGACGTACATGGGTTCATACGGCCCCCAGCCGCGGGTTAAGCGGAATAAGACACAAGTTACGAAACGTAACGCCATAAATTACGAGAAATAGAATACCCAAACGAGAAATGTGCTCTTTCACCGATGAAACAAAATAGATATTGTATATTTGATACGGATATGTTGACAAGTCAGTATTTTTTTGATAATGAAGTTTAGTAACATTTTGAGACTTTCGACGGTGTTGGAATATAGACGGACTAGCACGAAAACTCAATGACTCAGAATTTTTTCCTGCTTATTGGATTTTGACATTACTGGTCTTGTGAAGATTTGGTCTCAAAACACTGAAGACTGTGATCATCTTGTTAAACAGATACCCGGCTTTGAGTACAAATTCATACCAGCTAAATGTAGGTGTCCAACTGGGCGTGAATCTGAAGAAATCGTAATATTCTTCAAATATCAACTAAAACTGCGATGTCTATTGTCTCTGTGATCAAAAACACTTTGGCTGGGAAAGAGATCTTTTTCTCACTACATCTTACACCCCCCCCCCCCCTTCCAATTATCCATAGTTCAATGACCAGTTTACTAAACTTGAATCTGACATAGCTAAATGTACCCAAACTGGCAACATAATGTTGATGGGAGACTTAAACGCCCGGACGAACTCTTTATCACACTTGACTCCGAAAATTATCTCACTCTCTCACCTGACTACCTAGTTGACATTCCTACTACTAGATTTAACATGGATAAAAAATACAGTGGAACAGACCATGGTGCACTCTTATTGGTCAGCGAAGAGTGTCATCCTTAATATCACTCTTAACACAACAGGAAACAATCTTAAACCCCAGACATTGTAGAAGACATAGAAAACGAAATAAACTCTATTTTGATCAATCATGCAGAGACTACAGAAACACTGTTCTCAAACTCGCAAAGTTACAAGCGTCTAGTCCGTCATTCATAATCCAGCCGTCGTCCATTAGAGAATATCCGCGTCCATAATCCAAAGACCTATTCCATTTTCCATATAACAGTATTAGCCCCAAATTCAAAAAGACAATCATAGTATACATAAACATAGGCTTGTTTCCTGCAGGAGAGAAGCGGTCAACAGTTTTCAATGATGCCGGCAAGACATCATGATGTTCCAAAAATATCAAATCCGTATCGCTGATCAGTATTCTTAGTCCATAATATTCGTTGTAAAGTCGTCATCTAAAGGATGATGTATCTCAGTCACGCTTTGATTGTGACTGTTCATATGAGTACCATGAGGATCTTGAAGTACATGGGTTCCTACGGCCCCTAGCCCCGGGTTAAGCGGAATTAGACACAAGTTACGAAACGTAGCGCCATAGATCTTGCACGCTACGTTCGTATTTTGCTATCAGCATGCGATATGTATCGCCAAATTTGAGAAACTTTGAGTGTAGGCGCTTGGTGGAATAGCCCTGATTTTTAAGTTTCTGATTTTTAAACCTATCCACTGAAAAAGAAAAACCTATACCACCAGACGTCACCATGAATAACCATATCACTATAACAAAAATCCGTTCCGCCATCATCGGTCCAGAATCAACAATTAAATGTTAAAAATGATCGAGACGCAATTCTTTCTCCCTTAGCCAAACGTGTCAACAGTATCATAACAACAGGTCACTTCCCTAAACTCTGGCCCACTGGTTACCTCACTGCCATCCATAAAAAAGGTAACAAACAGCAAAAAAACTGAGAATTACAGAGGCATTTCCATCCTAAGCTGTCTCGTCAAACTCTTTACTAAAATCCTCAATGACAGATTGTCAAACTGCCTCACCAAAAATAACATTATTAAAGATTGTCAGTCTGGATTCAGGAAAGACCTTCGAACAATAAACCACTTATTCATTTTGAAAGTCTTTATCCACATGTACACCAAACGGAAACTCTTTCCATGCTTTGTGAACTTTCAAAAAGCGTTTCGTTTTGTCTGGCATAGCGGTGTCTTCCAAAAACTCCAAAAACACTGGCATTAAAAGTAACTTTTACAACATCATTAATGGCATGTATCGTACACCACTCCATCCTTATGTGTCAAGCAGAATAACTTACACACATCCATCTTCACCAGTTCTGTGGGTGAAAGACAAGGAGACATTAGTCCTACACTTTTCAACTTCTACGAAAACCACCTTGAATTCAACAAGTCAAAATGCACACCCCTAACCCTACATAGCGAAGAAATAACACACATCTAATCTACTTTACGCAGAAGATCTGCTCTTTATATCTGAAACTCCAGAAGGTCTCCAATCAAGCCTTTCAACCATAGGGAACTATTGCAAAATCTGGCACTTGACTGATAATCTTGAAAAAACACAAACCATGACAGTTCAACCCTGCAGAACCAAAAACAGCCCCCGGTGACTTTCAAACTAAACGACATTGATATCCCAGTGTCTTGAAGGCTTGACCTCGCAGCTTGAATTTCTGTACTTTTCCCGACATCGTTAATGGTAGTATGTATAACCTTCTTAAAATCAAACTCGTTCACTCTCTCACAACCTGTACTGTTATACAACTGCCAAATCTGGGAACTCTAAACTTTGAAATAACGATGATACAGGAATATTCAAATCTCCAACTGAACAAATCCCTGTGAAATTTTATAAAAGTTCTGAAAATTTCATGCAGCACCACCAATGTAGCATGTGTTGCGGAGATAGGCAAATACCCTCTCATATTAGATATACATGTACCGTGAACCTTTGCTTGTCACACAGGAATCTTCGCTGACATTTGCCCACATGTGAGTTTTTCCTGACTTATGACATGAGAAAATAAAATTTTAAAAATCACACGTGACGCGCACCACGTTCCAGTCTCAATGTCTTGATGGCTTGTTCTCGCAGCTTGAATTTCTGTACTTTTCCCCGACATCGTTAATGGATAGTATCTATAACCTTCTTAAAATCAAACTCTTTCACTTTCTCATAAAACCTGTACTGTTTATACAACTGCGAAATTTGGGGAACTCTAAACTTTGAAATAAAGATGATACAGCCTTCTGGCTTGATATAGAAAAATATTCAAATCTCCAACTGAACAAATCCCCGTCAAATTTTGTAAAAGCTCTGGAAATGTCATGCAGAATCACCAATGTAACATGTGTTTCGGAGATAGGCGAATATCCTCTCATATTAGATATACATGTACTGTTAGCAAACATCAGCTACACAAACCGCTTAACTGCTGCAAACAACAGACTTCTCCAGGCTGCCCACAAGCACTTTTCTAGCAGCTCAAAACTCAATCATAAAGGCAACTGGGAATGTACATAACACTTTCGTAGGCTAACCAAACTTCACACGCCCTATCTAACTACCAATTAGAATGCGAAATGTCCAAACTTAAATCCCAGCTACAAACTCTATACCTATAGTTTTTCTTGAATTTTCTTAAAACACATGAAAGGAAGTTAGACGCGTGAACCTTTGCTCGTCACACATCAGTCTTCGCTGACATTTGACTACATGTGAGATTTTTCTGACTTATGACCGTGAGGCCTAACATGTTCCTGACTTATGACCGTGAGGCCTAACATGTTCCTGACTTATGACCGTGAGGCCTAACATGTTCCTGACTTATGACCGTGAGGCCTAACATGTTCCAGTCCCAAGGTCTTCATGTCTTGTTCTCGCAACTTGAATTTCTGTACTTTTCCCGTCATCGTTAATGGATAGTATCTAAACCTTCTTAAAATCAAACTCTTTCACTCTCTCATAAAACCTGTACTGTTATACAACTGCGAAATCTGGGAACTCTAATCTATGAAATAAAGATGAGACAGCCAGCACTTTTGGTGACATGTTTAAAAAATCACACGTGAGGCTTAACATGTTCCAGTCCCAATGTCTTGATGGCTTGTTCTCGCAGCTTGAATTTCTGTACTTTTCCCGACACCGTTAATGGATAGTCCTGAACAAACTGAACATAGCGTGGAACTTTGAACTTTGCCAACTGAAAGAATAAATAGTTCGAGAACATGAAAATCCGAAGACGGTTCCGTGAAACATTTATGACTTGCGCGTTTCAACTTCCGACTTGCAACTTTCGAGTTTATCCGGTTACTCAAGTGGCGATATCCAATATCTGCTCCTCTCTTATATTACAGTATCTGAGTATCCTTAAACACGGTCATTTAAAATATTAGAAGACATCAATTTGCAAATTAGTATAAACTTTGACATTTGACATAAACCTCTCAAAGTCCATGTAGATAGCAATATACGTTAGCGTACCTTCTCTTTGCAGAAGTCTAAGATCTCTTTATCAGTGACAGAATCACCCTCATGGACTTTAATACACGCGCATACTTCTTCTCCCATTCGCTTATCCGGGACGCCTATTACCTGAAAATAACAGACGTGTACGGTTATATTGGACTGACGTCTTGCCAGTCTTCATACACACAAACCCCAGTTTATCCATAGCATGCCCAAATAATCGAGTACTAGTTCCTAACATATCAGACACTTCCCCCGTCAAACGCTCAAATATAGTGATTCCCACACACCGAGGACACTATCGCAGAGGGCCAGATATTGAGTGGTATGTTTCATAAGGTCTTAGTACCGTTCGGTCACCACCGATTTGGGATTAAAGATTATGATTCGGCCTATCAATACCTTAATTCGGAAAGTGTTTTAGCTCCCTTGTTCCATTATGGGCGCGTTTTTGTAGAGAACTTCCGGGAAGTACCAAAGACGATACCAGTTAGTTTTAAGTAATTAAATATTCAATTATTTTTGAATTTCAACTATCTAATTTATACAGGGACTATCGGTGAATATGGAGAAAATATGAACAGATATTCCCCTTTTTAGAATACTAGTAGTTTTTTCAAAATAATATGATGAGATACAGTATATATTATTAATAAAGGCAAGGGGTGGCCTGCACTGTTTCGTACAAAAACGAGGGAGTATCCCATTGTTGTAGAGGTCACAGACTGGAATTCCCCTTAAAACTTGATTTTAAAATTGAAAATACCATTTTTTTAGATTGAATTGATATAAATTCAGCCTAAAGGTTGATAGAAAAGTAAAATGGATGAATTCAGATTTTTTTTTTAAATTAGTGGTGGATTGGTGATGGCACCATGCACTTCGGAACGAGGCTATCATTTTGGGCGCCATTTTTGTAACTCTGACAGATGACATATTACATTGAAATCGAGCTGGCGATGATAGAGAAATTTCCACTTTTGTGAAAGCTACTGGAGTTACTTGACAGAGTCGTAGTGAATATAAACATCTCATTTGCGTAGTGGATACATGAGCCGTCAGCGGAAGTTGATGTATTTTGTGGAAAATGAGCCCACATATCAGAGTTGTTGTTGTTGTTGAATACAGGTCAGTGAGTCAAAAAAAAATTTCAACGCTCAGATGTTTTGGCCTGAAAGTATTCCTGAGATACATAGAAATATTTTGATATATGAAATATGAATAGGCTCTGTGTTTAGGTCCTCCTCTGAGCGAGGCCCTAAATGTAGGCCTTTTCACAGCAGCCTCTCAACATGTTATAGGTAACTGCCCCCAAGGACATTTAGCAAAAATGAGACCAAGGGTACTTTTCGAAAGTAACTTTCATACCTCCGACCTTAAAGAGCGGCAGATATTCAGGGGAAGATTTCCGGAAAGCAGAAGTATGCTTGTGAATGGAGGATATCTGACGTCTGTAATTTAGATATCATTGATGGTGTGTACACTCTTAAAATTATTCAGAGACATTTCGTAAATTACAGGGATATTCCCTAAATTTCGGGCTGCAAAACTACAATTTCAATGAGACAATCGCCCTGAATTTCTGGAATTATTCTCTGGATTCAGCAATGAATGCACTGGAAATCAGGGAATTGTCATGAGTTTCAGGTTGAAATCCCTGGAGATGAATTATAGTTGTTTTTGTGACTGTAGAAACCCTTAACATCGCAACTGCCCTTAACAACGCAATGCGACTCGCTTTTACTATGAGTTTCCCATACATTGTCCATACGTTTTATTGCAGTCAGGGGATGTTAAGGTTTGACATGACGGCTCTTAACATCGCAATTGTTCTGGCGATGTTAAGGGTAACGGTTGACTATGTTGCTAATTTGGAACTTCGCATTTTGCGATGTTAAGTCTCCACATTGCGGTCCTTAACATCGCAAGGACATTTACTGCGTTAATTATACCCTATACGTAGATATCGATATCGTGACTATTGACACTCGGTTACCTTTTGAGGGCCTTTAGGTCAAATTCAGTCTATTTTCAAAGATCATTGTAGTCATAATATGGATGGTATATGTTGTGGAAACGAGAAACGTTCACGTAACCTACAGAAAAATAGGCCAATCTCACTAAAGAAGCATAAGGTTTTATTATGCGACTACATGCATGATGCATGGTGACGACAATAGTGCATTTGATCCAGGGGTTAAAACAAGTTGAAACCTTGCAGCAGATATTGCGATATTAAGGATCTACCATATCGACATTTTGTCAAGTACGATGTTAACATGACGGCCCTTAACGTCACATTGCGATGTTAAAGGCCGTTGCCATGCTGACTTTATAACTGTGTTCAAAATAGCAGGCCCAACTAAAAGCCTGATCGGTACATTTCAACTGCTGGAAACGACTCGGATTTTCAATTTCACTGATGGATATAATTGTCTTAGATAGAGTGGCTGGATAGCAAAGAACAGCTTTTCTGATCACAAGTTATCTACAAGATCCGTATTACAAGATTGCAGTCAGAATAGAACGGTATCGTCTAACCTCAACTGACCAAGGCAAAGACTCGTTGGATAGAGTGGTACAGTTTACTTGCTACAATCTTACCTGTACATCCTGTACCGTTGGATGCTTATACAAGCAGTTTTCAATCTCAGTGGGATAAACATTCTCTCCTCCTCGAATAATCATGTCTGTAATACGTCCCACGATCTTACAGTACCCATCTTCATCGATTATAGCTAGATCTCTGCGGTATAGCAAGTGAGATGAATTCGAAAATTACATTCATCATATATAATATAACAAAACTCTCGAAAAAACATTGCATCATTCGTATATGCATCAAGTACCACTGGGTTCGCTTACACTCAGCATCAATAGGATAGAACAATGACTGGTTCGCTTGGTGTCAGTATAATGTGACTGCTTGGGGTGTCATGTCTGCAGTGAAACAGCACTATACAATGGCGGCATTAGATCTGCTCTGTTACAAGTAGGTATCCCCGCTCCTCCCTCTCCCTTCCCTTCCCCAGTCGTGATATAACTTAAAGACTGTTGAAAAGCGACGTTAAACCCTATTCATTCATCCACTCACTGCATCAGGTACCATTGAATTAGCAGAAAAATGGACCCGTTTCGGCTCTCATTAGAATTAATTACCAAAATCAGAATTTCTTCAATTATCATACGAGGTAGAATCTATATACTTCTTATGAGAATATGAAATATGAATGGGCGGTCACCATACTCTTTTTTTCAAAAAGCGGTATCACGGATAAATTCAGCTATTTCCACCCAATATCCGGGAGGGGTTGGGGTGGGGAATTGGACTGGAGATGGGAAATATTCTTGGGGTTCATCTTCAAGGCTTTTTATAAAGTTCCTTATTGGCTAGCCGTCTATACAGATCAAGTTTCTGTGGTACCTCAAGCATCATCTAATGTCCATCTTAGATTCGGTGTAGTACAGGCGATGAATCTGACAGGTCCACGTTTTCACTTTCACTTTGGATCTAATGATAGTATGAATAAATTATTCTGTTATATATCAGTCTTCGGTTTACTTTCATCTTATTCTAGCGTCTGTGCACACTAATAATAGAAAATTCAGTCGGATTCGAAAGGTTTCAAACATCCCCATGGCATGGTTCCATAGTCAACGTGATGTACTCCCTTAACTTTCTTTAAACTTTTTAACAAATAATATCAAACATTCAGTGGATGTACTGTGGGTTGTAAGTTGCTTAACTTGGCTAGCTTTGGTTCGTTCTCTTCATTAAAATATTTAACACGATTTGCAGATTGACCTTCTATTTTATAATAACTGTATAATGTTATTAGGCGTAAAGTCATGAAATTTTAACACAGTGCTGTTCATCAGAAGAACTAAAGGTATAAAAGAACTAAATATTCCTCCTATCTCCATGCGAGTTAAATATCCATATCCCAACCAAGAGAAGCAACTTTGCTGAATTTGTACCAGCAGTAAATCCATATTATCGTTAAACCCCGACTATATGTCATCGCATGCATGGAATCGAAAGATATTATTGACCAGCAAATATTTGATGTTCATGGGCGAGGCCATATTTAAACAATCCCACGCAGAATGATAATCGAAAAGGGGCTTGGAGAAATATCAACAGAACTTTGAAAATAGAGACTTGAGGTTTGTGACATTTTCATATATGAGTTAATAATTTATCCCCTATTTTCCTATAATCTCGAACCAGGTTATGATTTTATCCTAGTATATCTTTGGGAATTTTTACACGCCCTACTTCTAAAAAGTTTTAGTGCCTTTCTACCTAAATAGGCGTGCCCATGCTTTTATTTGAAGAGATTGCCTTTGTCGAATTTAGTCGAACTATTGAACATCGAACTATAATAAAATCATTTCCAGGACGAGCTTAAACATTTTTTTGGATCAAATTCTATATTGTAAGAATATGAAAGTGGTCATCAGATCATCAAACTGTTACCAAATTCTTACTCTCTGAATGAACAGCTTTCAGGACATATATCACTCGTTTTGGTGAGTTTATTTTTCGCAATTCAATTGAGCAAAAACTAATAATTAACCCTGCCTGCCCCCCCCCCTACCAAACTTTCTGTGCTATGTCCGGAACGACAGAAAATGGACTTTATAGTTTATCGTACTGAGGTCATTTTGAGCATATCTGCATAACCCCCCCCCCCTCCCCCGAGCAGAGGATCATGGGAAAATTCAAGATGGCGGCCAAGTGAGGTCCCAGAAAAGTGATTTTTTGTCATATTTCTTAAACATTTCTGCTTTTCCGCGATGAAAAGCGGACAAAAACTATTTTATTTCACATCACATTAATATTTACTAATTTATCGTGCAGTTTTGCGGAGAAATAAAAAATTCGGAAAATCTGCCGTTTTTTAAAATGAAAAAACGTCATCAAAGCGGCCATCTTGGATTTTTTTTACATTTTCTGGTAGAGCTTGACACAAGGGTATAGTGTGGTAAGTTTCAGCCCCCATTGCTCAAGGGGTAAGAATAATAATTAAGGGGGGTGGGGGGCATTTCGCTCCCCCCCCATCCCCTCCAGGCCACAGCAGGTCCCAAAAAGCCCAGGCCAGATAAGGTTAAATATCTTGAAACGTTATTGAAACTGTTGACCGTTTATCTGCTGTTTTCGTTAATAATAATTTGATTCATTTGATATATTTATACCGACCCTGTGTGATACCACCGATCAGGTTTAATGACAGCTGCTGTCCGATCAGCGTCGTCCCAGTAGCCTAACATGGTGGTATATCCCCGGGTACACAGTTCTCCCTGGGTACCCACCGCCACCACTTCACCTGTGTCACTGATTACCTTGGCCTGAAACCAAACATATCACACTCACTAGTTTATTAAATATAATTCTATAACACTTTTGTCTGTAACAACTTGCTAACTGTGCATTTATTGAGTGTTTTATCACAGTTGCGCGAAATGTACATGTATCAAGTGCAGGTGTTCGTTTGGGAGATTCTATTTCACAAGTCGGGTGAGGATAGGGAAGTCTGCTTTCATATACAAGTCACAATCGAATAAAACAAATAAATTACAAGATAGAATTTCTTTCTCAAGTTCAACTGTTGTTTTCATCGTTAAATTGATTAATAAAGCGACACAAATAGACCTATTTCCACGAATGTTCCGCACAGTTTGACTCAGCTGACAGACTCACCACCCATTTGAGAGACCACATAAACTCGCCCACTGATACTGGCACAATGCCAACGGAGACGAGAGCATCGTGTCGGTGTCAGTGAACGAGTTTTTTCAACAAAGGGTAGACAATTAAAGCCTGTACAGTGAGCTTGGCAATAACCCATAATAGGAGAAAAAGTATATGTAAAAATGACCAGACAAATGCTAACAAGCAGTTTACAAATAAGCATACAGTTGTACATGTGGGTAGAAATATGATCAATGTGCCTACAACAAATCAAAATGTTATTCCTACATCAAGCTTATATGTATCAATTTATTGCTATATCAGAGTTGTATGGTTGTACGCTTCGAAAAAATGGGGCGGACTGATAGCAACACAAATAATTAAGGTCGATGGTTGCCATTCAAGGCCGGCTTCATGCAATTAATGAAGAAAATTTCTTTGACATCCATGAGAGATTGATTGTCCTCTGGAATCTTGTAGAATGGGTAGACTTTAAATTGAGGATCTAAATGAGCTGACCACTCTCCTATGTGTTTACATAGCAGTATCTTTCATTCGAATATAGTGCAGTGCATATATCTCGGTTACTATTCCATGGACAACTTGCGGATAACATTGTCAAGGTTTTTACTGATTTGC
This sequence comes from Hanleya hanleyi, assembly GCA_036873755.1. Taxonomy (NCBI): domain Eukaryota; kingdom Metazoa; phylum Mollusca; class Polyplacophora; order Lepidopleurida; family Hanleyidae; genus Hanleya; species Hanleya hanleyi. The sequence continues at coordinate 63,332 of JAVTVY010027140.1, forward strand.
ATGATTTTCCCCATAGTTATGGCCCTTTATCTTCAACATCAATATGTGCTTATCCGGTCCCTTTTGTGGGATTTCATAAACAATTTCAAAACTTACATGGAAGAAACTCGCAGATGTGCACTGTCAGGGTTTTTGCCAGTTTCGATGATTTTCCCGAGAGTTATGGGTCTTTATCTTCAACATCAATATATGTTTGTACGGTTCATATCCTTGTTACTAGTTCATGAACAATCCAAAACTTACATAGAAGAAGCTACCTTTTGTCTGGTTCAAATCTCAATTACTATTTGATCGACAACTTTTTAACTTACATGGAATGGTTAGCACCTTGTGGATGTGCACTGTGAGAGTATTTATCCCTCTCGGTTTCCACACGGAAATGGCCCTTTATCGACGATATCAAAGTATGCTATAGTACTGTCTTGGCTAGGCTGTAACTCTCTTATTATTTTGCTGGAGAAGTGTGAGGTTTTCAAATTAGATGCTCTTTATCATGCACTGTTAGGTTTGTTACCCGTTTATGTGACTTTCCCGAGAGTTAGGGCCCTTTATCTTCAACATCGGATATGCTGTACAGTGTAACATTATTGCCCGGACTGTACTACTTGGCAAAGGATACTTCCCAATGATTACCGTTATGTAAATGTGAACTATCATGCTGTCCGCCGCTCACTGGCAGGGAGGGGTGGGCCATACATCCAAGCAATCTCTGACTGCTTCTGTGCTGCGTTGAAATTACCCAAATGTTTTTATAAATTGTTCTTCATTCTTTCATTCTAGCCTAGAAGCGATAGTTTTATCAATAGAGGGAACTTCATGGAAGCTTACCTCCACATGAGATCCAACATGGCCTACGGTAGATACACGTTTTTCCAATGGGTCACTCATGTACCCCTGAAAGGTAATTGGGCTATTCTCTGTGGTCCCGTAACAAACCTGTGGGAAAAAATACGAAAGAAGACAATCTGTCAGATTTCAGTCTGAACCAGGATCGAATGAGCAAAACGTAAATTTCACCCTCACCCAAAACCCATTTTCCCAAACTTGTGCTTAGCTTTGCTGCTTGTGCCGACTGTTTACGAAGCAATATAGTTTTGGCTAATGTTATGGTGATAAGTATTATTCAGCTTCGTAAGTCGTAAATGCTAGTACAAGAACAATGCCCTATATAGAAGCTCTAACAAAGCATACTTCAACAACGCATTTACTAAGATGTCATGTCTTGGTATGACTCAAACTTTCAGTACTGATGATTCATTTGACTCGACGCTATTTCACCATGAGTATTACCTTTGTACTTTAACAACCATTTGGATCGCATGGGCGATCACCTAGTGAGATTGGTTTCGGAAGGGCGATCATCCATTGCTTAAGGGGCGGAGTTTACGATACTGATCGTACAGTTTTCCAGCTTGATCGTGGTCAGAACGGGGGCGATCATCCTATCATATGAAATCACAGATCAGATAAGGTGCCAGTGGTGTGAGCATCTTTCAATAGGTGTGGTGACATGTGGTATTATAGGATATAGAACATAACCGGTGAAACCTTCACCAATGTGATTCAATGTGTCTCACCCACCCAGAGTACCCCAAATAGCTTGTAGGACCGGTGTGTGGTCCATAACCTAATGCGGGCGTTCTTTTGATGAGGTTCGTTTGATAACGTATGGTATCATAACAGACAACATTGACTAATAGTTAAATAATATCATTATTGATACATTTCCATCAGCGTTAATCGTTGAGTTGTCTTCAACTATTGTCGCCTCCACCTGAAAATGTGCATATCCATTTTTTCACCGGCTCCGATGATTTCTCTCTGGGTTTGCGGCTATCATAAAAAGCACCCCAATACATGCTCTTCGTTATGTATTTGTTCACCAGCTCTCATAGGACTGTTTTCAAAGCCAGCTTCACTAATCAATATCGATCGTCGACCAATCTTGGCTGATGTTATGGAAATTTGTCAAGAATCAACTGTAATGTAGTAGTTTATCCGGAGGACACTCACCGTAATCTGCGATATGTGCATTTTCTCCATAACCTGTTTCATGACTTCCTCCGGGCAAGGTGATCCACCCATTATTCCCGTATAAAGACTGGAGAGATCGAACGTGTCGAACTCCGGGTGGTTCAACATATCAATGAACATCGTGGGCACTCCATATAGAGCTGTACATCTGAAACAGTACATGGAAACGTGAATTAATTGGTTGATTAAAATGATCGCTAAAGCTGAAATAAATGTACCAGATGTCAAATATAAACGTATGTAACTAACTTCACAGTCGGGCATATCCATAACTACATTTGAGCCTTACAGGACTGAGAGATCATAAGTCAGACGAGAGATCCTGAAGGATCTTGGCGCCCAACATTGTACGATAATTGTAAGCTAATGACAAGAGGATCTTTTTGTCCATTGTTACTAAGACGATTGAGTTGTAATTTTGTTTACAGAATTTCGAATCTGAGCGAAAAAGATCGAAAAAGGGACACTGGAAAACACCAAGATATAATCTTTCTAAGTTTCGGAAGTTTCAAGATTTCTAGAAACTGAACTTATGTCGGTTGTTATAGTACAAGAGAAATGAGCAAAGTTAGCCTGAAAGTGAATGTACATGTACGGAGGATCCTTCGTCTTCGTTTTGTAGTATTTTTATTTTATTTTTTTTTTTTGCACATGTCATCATTTGGTACTGGAAGCGAAGAAAAATCTCTTTGACACTTTGGCATACTTAAGATTTTATAATTTGGAACGAATGCTAATTCTGTTCTGTTTACTGGACTAGTTTGAGATATCTCTTTTAAGATACCATGCTCGAAAATAGTAAGATGGTACAATACTTAATACTGAAGGCATCCGGTCCGCGCAGTAATGTTGAAACTTCGAATTTGAAAGTGTCTGAATCCTGATTATTTCCCATGGATCGAAACATGCAGTAGTTTACAGTTGTCGAGTTGTGACATTGTGTCACAAGAGTGACGTCCCTCATGTAGCTGACCCGCCGGCAGACGAAAGGGTGGGGCAGTTCACTTGCCACTGCATGGACTAAATACATTTTAATTCCGAATTATTTGAACTCCTTGATATGGAAGGTGAAGATATGGATATTCTCTATAGTCAATATATAGAATATGCCACACCGTTTGATCCACCGACTCTTGTGATGCAAGGTCACAACTCGGGAATACCGTTTTAATTCGATTTTCGAATCGGACCGATAAAGCTATCTTGCACAACTAGGCCCCATCTGGGACCTGTGTACCAAATTTCAGAAAGATCCATGAAATATTTTCTGAGAATTCAAGATAACAGTGTTTCAAGGGGAAATTCAAGATGGCCACCTGGCAACCATATTGGATTTTCAAATCTGACCAAAAAAGGTATCTTGCACAACTGGGCCACAAGGGGAATCTGTGTATCAAATTTGAGGAAGATCCATGCAGTACTTCTTGAGAAATCACGATAAAGTTTCATTGGGAAATCCAAGATGGGCGCCTGGTGGCCATATTGGATTTTCGAATCGGACCAGAAAAGGTATCTTGCACAACTAGGCGACAAGGGGAACCTGTGTACCAAATTTGATAAAGATCTATGCAGTAGTTCCTGAGAAATCGCAATAACAAAGTGTCATGGGGAAATCCAAGATGGCCGCCTGATGGACATATTGTATTTAGGAATCGGACCAGAAAGGTATGTTGCACAACTGGACCACAAGGGCAACCTGTTTACCAAATTTAAGAAAGATCCAGGCAGTACTTCCTGAGAAATCACGATAACAAAGTTTCATGGGGAAATCGAAGATGGCCGCCTGGTGGCCATATTGGATTTTCAATTTGAATCGAAAAGGGTATCTTGCACAACTAGATCATAAGGTGAACCTGTGTACCAAATTTGAGAAAGATCCATGCAGTACTTCCTGAGAAATGACGATAACACGGTTTCATGGGGAAATCCAAGATGGCCGCCTTCTGGCCATATTGGATTTTCGATTGGGACCGAAAAAGGTATCTTGCAAAACTAGACCCAAAGGAGAATCTGTGTACCAAATTTGAGAAAGATCCATGCAGTACTGAGAAATGGCGATAACTAAGTTTCATGTGGAAATCCAAGATGGCTGCCTGGTGGCCATATTGGATTTTCGAATCGGACGAGAAAGGGTATCTTGCTCAACTAGACCCCATGTGGCACCTGTGTACCAAATTTGAGAAAGATCCATGCAGTAGTTCCTGAGAAATCGCGGTAACAATGTTTCATGGGGAAATCCAAGATGGCTGCCTGGTGGCCATATTGGATTTTCGAATCGGACCAGAAAAGGTTTCTTGCACAACTAGACCCCAAGGGGAACCTGTGTACCAAATTTGAAAAAGATCCATGCAGTAGTTCCTGAGAAATCGCGGTAACAAGTTTTCATGGGGAAATCCAAGATGGCTGCCTAGTGGCCATATTGGATTTTCGAATCGGACCAGAAAAGGTTTCTTGCACAACTAGACCCCAAGGGGAACCTGTGTACCAAATTTGAAAAAGATCCATGCAGTAGTTCCTGAGAAATCGCGGTAACAAGTTTTCATGGGGAAATCCAAGATGGGTGCCTGGTGGCCATATTGGATTTTCGAATCGGACCAGAAAAGGTTTCTTGCACAACTAGACCCCGAGGGGAACCTGTGTACCAAATTTGAAAAAGATCCATGCAGTAGTTCCTGAGAAATCATGGTAACAAGCTTTTATGGGGAAATCCAAGATGGCTGCAGGTGGCCATATTGGATTTTCGAATCGGATCGGAAAAGGTTTCTTGCACAACTAGACCCCAAGGGGAACCTGTGTACCAAATTTGAAAAAGATCCATGCAGTAGTTCCTGAGAAATCGCCGTAACAAGGTTTCATGGGGAAATCCAAGATGGCTGCCTGGTGGCCATATTGGATTTTCGAATCGGACCAGAAAAGGTTTCTTGCACAACTAGACCCCAAGGGGAACCTGTGTACCAAATTTGGAAAAGCTCCATGCAGTAGTTCCTGAGAAATCGCGGTAACAAGGTTTCATGGGGAAATCCAAGATGGCTGCCTGGTGGCCATATTGGATTTTCGAATCGGACCAGAAAAGGTTTCTTGCACAACTAGACCCCAAGGGGAACCTGTGTACCAAATTTGGAAAAGATCCATGCAGTAGTTCCGGAGAAATCGCGGTAACAAGGTTTCATGGGGAAATCCAAGATGGCTGCCTGGTGGCCATATTGGATTTTCGAATCGGACCAGAAAAGGTTTCTTGCACAACTAGACCCCAAGGGGAACCTGTGTACCAAATTTGAAAAAGATCCATGCAGTAGTTCCTGAGAAATCGCGGTAACAAGAATTGTTTACGGACGGACGACGGACTGACGGACGGACGACGGACCACGGACGAAAAGTGATTTGAACAGCCCACCATCTGATGATGGTGGGCTAAAAAGTGAAACCATACAGTATTTGCAGATATGTTGGACCTTGCCAAAGAAAATGGCGATATTACCCGTCTACAAGCGAAGCAAAGACTGAGAGTCTCATTTTTTTGTGACAGAAGTTCTAGCAGATTTCACTTCACCGAAATGTCTTCAACACCATACAAAGCAAGATTTATAGATGGTTCCAGGAGATGCACCGCCAATATTCTGTCCAGCGTGATGACAAGACCTCAAAATAGGGTACAAGAACAAGTACTACCATTTTTGGAAAAAAATATTGCGTTCCTATTTCAAAAACAAGGCACCAGAGATGTAGCAGAAATACTCATCCAAAAATAATGTCGTTAACATGGCAAATCCAAGAGATGGCAATTTTAACTAAATTATTCATCCATAGGAAGCTCATTATCCCAGTTATCGACAAATTTCTCTTCCTCTGGTATCCCATCCCAACCCTTGTCGACTGCAATACTCTGAACTCTAGCCAATGAATGGGCAATTCGATCACTTGAACAGAAGGTATGATACGACGCGAATATAATCCGATGATTGTGTCTTCCTCAAAAAAAAAAATACATAGGACTTCAGAAGACTATACTGTGAAGGCATGTGGCTCGGTCAGTATGTCGGCACCTCTTCCCGCTTCCCTTATATGTGTTGTAATTTTTACCTGTATATGGCGAGATTCTGCTGGTGGACGTTTCGTCCCTGAGGCCCGGCCCCTGTACAGACCTTTTGGTCTTTGATATATGTTGGCATTATGGGAAGTTGATGCTGGGTCGACATCGGGCCTTACAGACTAGTCTTTTGTGTTAAATGCCGTCATTTTCATCTGACGACGATACAGCTCACCAATCCCCAGTGTACGAGTTGTGACAGCGACACAGCTCACCAATTACCAATATACGAGTTGTCAGAGCATTTCCATCATAGCTCCCTAGATGTGTATCTAAAACCGCTTATGCCGGTGCTAGGAGCCGTGTGGTCATGTCATCCAAGTTGCCACATGAGCAGATACAATAAAAGCGTACCTGAGATACAACACATATCACGAGTCGTTAGATTCTTAGTATGTGCTTTAGAATAGGTTAACCAGAAGACTATACTGTGAAGTCATGTGGCTCTGTCAGTATGTCGGCACCTCTTCCCACTTCCCTTATATGCGTTGTAATTCAATGTTGCAGACCACATCCAAGACCCATTCATGAGTCTTATGATGTTTCTGGCTACAAAGCAGTCACTACACAAGTCAATAAGCCCATAAATTCCGACCACCATTCCATATTCTCAATTGTTTGTTATCCGCGTTGTCTGTGTATGGGGAAATTCTGCTGGTGTCTTTGATCTCGAGCTATATCGCCTTTACTTAATCATTCGACCTACGTTAACACAGTGGAGGGAGTGATACTCACCGAGTGAGGCCTTATAGTCATCGATTTTTTAATAAGAAATTTCCGAATATTTAGATTTTATTTGAGTACGAACAGGTGCTAGTTGCCGTGTGGACATGCCATGCAAGGAAGGGGGTGACTGTCCACATGGACATGTGTAAAAAAATCGTGACTAAGACACAAATACACCACATATAGGGGAATCATTCGTGTTCCGTAGCATGTTGTTTGATTACATGCAATCATAATATCAGCATTTGGGTCCTATATGCAAGCAGTATATGTGTCTGTGGGGTCATATGACTTCTTGTCAGTACACGGCATCGTTTTCCACCAGCCGTTTAGTGTTGCGTATAACTATGACATTATGCCATATTAAGCCGTCTCCATCACCATTGCATGCTTATGATTAGTTACATTTTCGTGCTAACAATTAATGTAATTAATTAATGCGCTTGTATCGTACACGTGGACAATAATAATGAACTACTTCAACAGGCAAATTTCAATTCGGCCTCGTATTTTCAATGCGGGAGATGCTATGTTTGACTGCACACGCTACTGTGACAGTAGGCCTATGGGTCAGTGTGAGTGACTTATTAGGATTAAAGTTGATAGCAAAACGGTGCCTACACCTCTATATAGTGCTGCCTCATTGACGCACCACGCCGAAGGCAGTCTTGATATTCCACCCAGTCACATTATCCTCGCACCAGGCCTCGTGGTCATTGATATATCCTTTTAATGCTGAGCGTCAAGCGAGGAGGCCAAATGAATTTCTTTGGTATTACTCGACCCAGGATGGATACCAGCATATTCTACTTGCGTAGCGAATGCTCTGTCCACTAAATAACTGTTGTGGCAGTATGAATACGTGAGCATCAAGCATGGTCATCTGAAGTGCCAGAAAAAAAAGTTAAGCAAAATGCAGCCAAGTGCTTATCAGTGCAAATGGTTAGCTAATATTGCAGCCAAGAGCTTGAGAGTTGATCAGTTATGAATGGGATTATTAAGGACTATCGTCTCAGCAGTAATTAATGGATTCGAATAGAAACTTCGATGCAAGAAGGGATATCTTTCCGATCTAATGCCCACCAGATGTTGATATATTCAAAATTTCGAAAAATAAATCCGGTATTCTCATTGGCTCGTCGTGGAAATCGGCAGGACATCCAGCCAATCAGATAGTTTCAGTAATGCTTTATTGCTCATTCGTATGACGATGCAAACCTTTCATCCTGAACAGCCTGTAGAGTTCGGCCTATCTCAAAGCCTGGGGATGGGAACACACAACAGGCACCATGGTTAGGAATCTGTAGACATCCTACTGTCATTCCGAAACAGTGATACAACGGGACAGGCACACAAATACGGGATTCCTGTAAGCAAATGAAAAAGCTACCATATATGCTACACAAGCTAGACTAATCAGCCTGCTCAACGAAACTAATAAGTTGTAAGCAATTTGACCGAGAATGCATGACCGATGCTGAGGGAAAAGATATGAGAATTGTAAATGTGAATTGTTTAAGTGTTTGTCCAACTATATCACCTGGAATTCACGCTCTATTGAACCATATGTATACATTGAATGATTAACTGATGAAACAAAAAGTTAATGCGAAAAAGAGAAAGACTACAAAATTTCCAGAAGAAAAGAAACTGGTAACGCCCAGAAACGAGAGATCCTGAAGGATCTTGGCGCCCACCATTGTCCGATAATTGTAAGCTAATGACAAGAGGATCTTTTTGTCCATTGTTATTAAGACGATTGAGTTGTAATTTTGTTTACAGAATTTCGAATCTGAGCGAAAAAGATCGAAAAAGGGACACTGGAAAACACCAAGATATAATCTTTCTAAGTTTCAGGAGTTTCATTTCTAGAAATTGTACTTATGTCGGTTGTTATAGTACAAGAGAAATGAGCAAAGAAAGTGAATGTACATGTACGGAGGATCCTTCGTCTTCGTTTTATAGTATTTTTTTTTTGCACGTGTCATCATTGGGTACTGGAAGCGAAGAAAAATCTCTTTGACACTTTGGCATACTTAAGATTTATAATTAGGAATGAATGCTAATTCTGTTCTGTTTACTGGACTAGTTTGAGATATCTCTTTTAAGATACCATGCTCGAAAATAGTAAGATGGTACAATACTTAATACTGAAGGGTTTCGGTCCGTGCATTAATGTTGAAACTTCGAATTTGAAAGTGTCTGAATCCTGATTATCTCCCTTGGATCGAAACATGCAGTAGTCTACAGTTGTAGAGTTGTGACATTGTGTCACAAGAGTGACGTCCCTGCATGTAGCTGACCCGCCGGCAGATAAAAGGGTGGGGCAGTTCACTTGCAACTGCATGGACTAAAGAAAACTGATTTAAAATTTGAAGAAATACATTTTAATTCCGAATTATTTGAACTCCTTGATATGGAAGGTGAAGATATTGATATTCTCTATAGTCAATATATAGAATATGCCCCACCGTTTGATCCGCCGACTCTTGTGATGCAACGTCACAACTCGGGAATACCGTATTAATTAGATTTTCGAATCGGACCAAAAACGGTATCTTGTGGGACCTGTGTACCAAATTTCAGAAAGATCCAAAAAATATTTCCTAAGAATTCACGATAACAATGTTTCACTGGGAAATTCAAGATGGCCACCTGGCAGCCATAATGGATTTCAAATCGGACCAAAAAAGGTATCTTGCACAACTGGGCCACAAGGGGAATCTGTGTACCAAATTTGACGAAGATCCATGCAGTACTTCTTGAGATATCACGATAACAAAGTTTCATTGGGAAATCCAAGATGGGCGCCTGGTGGCCATATTGGATTTTCCATTCGGACCAGAAAAGGTATCTTGCACAACTAGGCGACAAGGGGAACCTGTGTACCAAATTTGACAAAGATCCATGCAGTAGTTCCTGAGAAATCGCAATAACAAAGTTTCATGGGGAAATCAAAGATGGCCGCCTGATGGACATATTGGATTTTGGAATCGGATCAGAAAAGGCATGTTGCACAACTGGACCACAAGGCACAAGGGCAACCTGTCTACCAAATTTGAGGAAGATCCAGGCAGTACTTCCTGACATATCACGATAACAAAGTTTCATGGGGAAATCTCAGATGGCCGCCTGATGGCCATATTGGATTGCAGGAAACAAGCCTATGTTTATGTATAATTTTGTCTTTTTGAATTTGGTGCTAATACTGTTATATGGAAATGGAATAGGTCTTTGGATTATGGACACGGATATTCTCTAATGGACGACGGCTGGATTATGAATGACGGACTAGACGCTTGTAATTTCAATTTGAACCGAAAAAGGGAGGAGGGAGGGAATTTGGCTTAATGTCACACTCAAGTTTGTTTCACTCATATGGCGACAGTCAGTTTGGTTGGTGGAGGAAGCCGGAGTACCCGGAGGGAACCACCGCCCTTCGGCAAGTAACTGACAAACTTTCACACATGGACCAGCTGGGCTCGAATCCGTGGAACCGAAAAAGGTATCTTGCACAACTAGATCATAAGGTGAACCTGTGTACCAAATTTGAGAAAGATCCATGCAGTACTTCCTGAGAAATGACGATAACAAAGTTTCATGGGGAAATCCCAGATGGCTGCCTGGTGGCTATATTGGTTTTTCGAATCGGACCAGAAAAGGTATCTTGCACAACTAAACCCCAAGGCGAACTTGTGTACCAAATTTGAGAAAGATCCATGCAGTAGTTTCTAACTTACGATAACAAGGTTTCATGGGGATATCTAAGATGGCCGCCTTGTGGCCATATTGGATTTTCGATTCGCACCGAAAAAGGTATCTAGAACAACTAGACCCCAATGGGAACCTGTGTATCAAAATTGAGAAAGATCAATGCAGTAGTTCCTGAGAAATCCTGATAAAGTTTCATGGGGCGAAATACAAGATGGCCGCCTGGTGGCCATATTGGATTTTCGATTCAGACCGAATAAGGTATCTTGCAAAACTAGACCCTAAGGAGAATCTGTGTACCAAATTTGAGAAAGATCCATGTAGTACTGGGAAATGACGATAACTAAGTTTCATGGGGAAATCAAAGATGGCTGTCTGGTGGCCATATTGGATTTTCGAATCGGACCAGAAAAGGTATCTTGCACAACTAGACCCCAAGGGGAACCTGTATATCAAATTTGAGAAAGATCCATGCAGTAGTTCCTGAGAAATCGCTATAACAAGGCTTCATGGGGAAATCCAAGATGGCTGCCTGTTGGCCATATTGGATTTTTGAATCGGACCACAAAAGGTATCTTGCACAACTAGTCCCCAAGGGGAGCCTGTGTACCATATTTGAGAAAGATCCATGCAGTAGTTCCTGAGAAATCGCGATAACAAGGTTTCATGGGGAAATCCAAGATGGCTGCCTGGTGGCCATATTGGATTTTCGAATCGGACCAGAAAAGGTTTCTTGCACAACTAGACCCCAAGGGGAACCTGTGTACCGAATTTGAAAAAGATCCATGCAGTAGTTCCTGAGAAATCGCGGTAACAAGGTTTCATGGGGAAATCCAAGATGGCTGCCTGGTGGCCATATTGGATTTTCGAATCGGACCAGAAAAGGTATTTTGCACAACTAGATCCCAAGGGGAACCTGTGTACCAAATTTGAAAAAGATCCATGCAGTAGTTCCTGAGAAATCGCGATAACAAGGTTTCATGGGGAAATCCAAGATGGCTGCCTGGTGGCCATATTGGATTTTCGAATCGGACCAGAAAAGGTTTCTTGCACAACTAGACCCCAAGGGGAACCTGTGTACCAAATTTGAAAAAGATCCATGAAGTAGTTCCTGAGAAATCGCGGTAACAATGTTTCATGGGGAAATCCAAGATGGCTGCCTGGTGGCCATATTGGATTTTCGAATCGGACCAGAAAAGGTTTCTTGCACAACAAGACCCCAAGGGGAACCTGTGTACCAAATTTGAAAAAGATCCATGAAGTAGTTCCTGAGAATTCGCGGTAACAAGGTTTCATGGGGAAATCCAAGATGGCTGCCTGGTGGCCATATTGGATTTTCGAATCGGACCAGAAAAGGGTTCCTGCACAACTAGACCCCAAGGGGAACCTGTGTACCAAATTTGAAAAAAGATCCATGCAGTAGTTCCTGAGAAATCGTGGTAACAAGGTTTCATGGGGAAATCCAAGATGGCTGCCTGGTGGCCATATTGGATTTTCGAATCGGACAAGAAAAGGTTTTTTGCACAACTAGACCCCAAGGGGAACCTGTGAACCAAATTTGAAAAAGATCCATGCAGTAGTTCCTGAGAAATAGCGGTAACAAGGTTTCATGGGGAAATCCAAGATGGCTGCCTGGTGGCCATATTGGATTTTCGAATCGGACCAGAAAAGGTTTCTTGCACAACTAGACCCCAAGGGGAACCTGTATATCAAATTTGAGAAAGATCCATGCAGTAGTTCCTGAGAAATCGCTATAACAAGGCTTCATAGGGAAAATCCAAGATGGCTGCCTGTTGGCCATATTGGATTTTCGAATCGGACCACAAAAGGTATCTTGCACAACTAGTCCCCAAGGGGAGCCTGTGTACCATATTTGAGAAAGATCCATGCAGTAGTTCCTGAGAAATCGCGATAACAAGGTTTCATGGGGAAATCCAAGATGGCTGCCTGGTGGCCATATTGGATTTTCGAATCCGACCAGAAAAGGATTCTTGCACAACTAGACCCCAAGGGGAACCTGGGTACCGAATTTGAAAAAGATCCATGCAGTAGTTCCTGAGAAATCGCGGTAACAAGGTTTCATGGGAAAATCCAAGATGGCTGCCTGGTGGCCATATTGGATTTTCGAATCGGACTAGAAAAGGTTTCTTGCACAACTAGACCCCAAGGGGAACCTGTGTACCAAATTTGAAAAAGATCCATGCAGTAGTTCCTGAGAAATCGCGGTAACAAGGTTTCATGGGGAAATCCAAGATGGCTGCCTGGTGGCCATATTGGATTTTCGAATCGGACCAGAAAAGGTTTTTTGCACAACTAGACCCCAAGGGGAACCTGTGTACCAAATTTGAAAAAAGATCCATGCAGCAGTTCCTGAGAAATCGCGGTAACAATGTTTCATGAAGAAATCCAAGATGGCTGCCTGGTGGCCATATTGGATTTTCGAATCGGACCAGAAAAGGTTTCTCGCACAACTAAGACCCCAAGGGGAACCTGTGTACCAAATTTAAAAAAGATCCATGCAGTAGTTCCTGAGAAATCGCGGTAACAAGGTTTCATGGTGAAATCCAAGATGGCTGCCTGGTGGCCATATTGGATTTTCGAATCGAACCAGAATAGGTTTCTTGCACAACTAGACCCCAAGGGGAACCTGTGTACCAAATTTGAAAAAAGATCCATGCAGTAGTTCCTGAGAAATCGTGGTAACAAGGTTTCATGGGGAAATCCAAGATGGCTGCCTGGTGGCCATATTGGATTTTCGAATCGGACCAGAAAAGGTTTTTTGCACAACTAGACCCCAAGGGGAACCTGTGAACCAAATTTGAAAAAGATCCATGCAGTAGTTCCTGAGAAATCGCGGTAACAAGGTTTCATGGGGAAATCCAAGATGGCTGCCTGGTGGCCATATTGGATTTTCGAATCGGACCGGAAAAGGTTTCTTGCACAACTAGACCCCAAGGGGAACCTGTGTACCAAATTTGAAAAAAGATCCATGCAGTGGTTCCTGAGAAATCGCGGTAACAAGGTTTCATGGGAAAATCCAAGATGGCTGCCTGGTGGCCATATTGGATTTTCGAATCGGACCAGAAAAGGTTTCTTGCACAACTGGCATCAGACTACAATTAATCACTTCCGGGTCAGTAGCCACGACCTACATTGTTTAGAAATTTGAGAGCAGATATTTATGGATTTTATGAGCTGCGATTTTTCAGCATTTCTGATACATCTGATATTTCAACTTGCAGATGAGGCTTCAAACTGTACTTCCTGGTGTTGATTTGGGCCATTTTGGGAAAAGCATGGTGGATGGAGAAGTAAAGGGTGAGATCAGTAAAGGGTGAGAAGGCTCCCTGTTTACAAATTGAATGACATTCTGTAGCACCAATCAGCTGTCAGTGGCGGCAATTTGAAATTTCCATGGTCAACATCTGTCAAGACTTCCACTGGTAATGTCCCACCAGGTAAATGTTGACATGCCAGGTGGATTTATGCATTGTGAATTTTCTGGATTTTTTCCGATTTTTAACGCTAATACATAACAAGTAACGGAATTAATAGTAGACTGATGCCTGTCACCTGACATTTTCACATTTGTCCAGAGAACTTTAAATCGTCACTGCGGCTACAGTTTTGACTTGATCACCCCAATTTCTTCCAGGATGACTCATGAACAACGTACAAATATGAGGGTTGTTTCAAATTTATGTTATTAAATTACTAATAAAATTAAAAAAAAAATTAATTAATTTTAATCAATTTTTTAATTATTAAAATTATTTTTTTTCTTGCTAACTGTGGTTGAAATAAACATCATACTGATAATGCTGGGTAACATCTCTTGTATTGTTATGCCATTTCTGCGACAAAATTGAGACCTTTTGGAGCAAACATAGGCAAAAAATGAGCGATTTGTCAGTACTAGGGCCAAATAGTCAATGCCAAATATGACGAGGTTCACTTAACACAGCTGGTAATTATGAGCATATTAACTTTCAAGATACAATAAAATGTAAATGGAAGAAAGGAAATTCACATAGATACAATTACATGCTTTTTTTCAAAATCTAGACCTCAGTTCAGATGTTCAATGCTTCAATCATTTATGCATAAATTCACTTTATATCAGTCTAAAACCACATGAAATTAATAATAATCATATCACCTGTAAAACTCAGATGTTTGTTCCACACACAAAGAATTTCCAAAATGCCTTTTGCATTTGTAACTTTAATGAGACAAATAAAATCTGATTAACTGAGTGAACAATTAATCTGACTGTTGATGGTTTCACATTTTTGTGTGTCTATTGTCAGTCACATTTGCATCATAGCAAATACTTTATCTTCATTCCATTTCCACTATCTCCAGGATTATAATTTTGTAATTTTCTTTCATATTCATATCAGAGATCTTGTGGGTAGCAAGGAACATGGATTACAGGCACCGAATATTAGCAAGCCCCCTCCCCCCACCCACCCCACACACACACATCAAATAGGTTCTCTGAGAATTTCGCACAGTGTGACTCAGAGGTATGGCCTCAACTCTGTTGGAAGATAGGCTTTGCTCTCTGTTAAGTTGCCACTTTAATGTTTCACCAAACAGTTAACAGTTTAAATGAGGCAACTTTCAGCTGTCCTCATCTTTCATGGTTGTTAATGTAGCAGATATCAGCAAATGACCATCAGATATGGTGTCATTAAATTTTATTCCTTTTTTTTCTTCTATGTTGTGTTTTGACAAGTGTTGCCTGTTTGCAGACATTGCATTCATGGACTTGAAATCTGACACAGAAGATATTCCTCAATGTTATTTAGGAGTTTTCTCAGTAATAATAACTGTTTACAAGTAATATGTGCATCTTTCTAATTACTGCCAGCAAGATGTTGATGAGATGTAGATCCATCCAATTGAACTGACATATATTCTCTATATGGGAGTTGTGTATACCATAAACACCTCTGTGTTATATTTTGGTATGTGTTGTGTACACATTTGTGTATATTGCTGTCACTTATTACAGGATTAAACATGTCTTTGATCTTTGTATCAACATCAAATTTTAATCCCATTTGATAGATTACTGGGATGACCCACTGATTACATGGAGAAGTTAACCACTGCCATAAAGGAAATTTTTACCAAATGTAGCCTAAATGAGCAGCTTGAAAACAAATTATGTTTTGACACATTTTGAATTTAAGTTTTCTTTATTTTTAAATTTTGATTTGAATAATTTCATAAAAAATGAATTAAAATAATAAAAAAATAATTAAAAATAGTGTTTAACATATCTAGTTAATGCTTTATACTTCTTTATATAGGCAGAAGGATTGTCGACTTGGTGCTTTTTACCAGATGAAAAATATGTACAGGTTAGTGAGATATTGTACTTTTTACTTGTACCTCAGTCTTAAGGCATATGGGGCAAATCGAGGGGAAATATAAAGGGGGTACCCTTGGTATATAGGCTGTAAAATCTATATCTGTGCATAGTTTTATCTGTGCCTTCTCAAGATAGTTTGGGGATGGGTATGGTTTGTTCAGATGAGAGCATTCCTTATTTTAACAATGGTTCCATTCCTGACAGGCATCAGACTACAATTAATCACTTCCGGGTCAGTAGCCACGACCTACATTGTTTAGAAATTTGAGAGCAGATATTTATGGATTTTATGAGCTGCGATTTTTCAGCATTTCTGATACATCTGATATTTCAACTTGCAGATGAGGCTTCAAACTGTACTTCCTGGTGTTGATTTGAGCCATTTTGGGAAAAGCATGGTGGATGGAGACATGATCAGTGAAGGGTGAGAAGGCTCCCTGTTTTACAAATTGAATGACATTCTGTAGCACCAATCAGCTGTCAGTGGCGGCAATTTGAAATTTCCATGGTCAACATCTGTCAAGACTTCCACTGGTAATGTCCCACAAGGTAAATATTGACATGCGAGGTGGATTTATGCATTGTGAATTTTCTGGATTTTTGCCGATTTTTAACGCTAATACATAACAAGTAACGGAATTAATAGTAGACTGGTGCCACCTAATACTTCATTTCCATTCTAGTTCCGCAAGACTCCCAACTACGAGAAGAGGCTCTAAATGGTAAATGGTAGCCATGCCCCCAAATATTGGGGGAGTGAGTAGGCGCGTATGATTTCTGCGTATGATCTCCGACCAGTCGTCATTAACTGTTTCCATTAACTGACGGAGTTAAACTGCACACATTAATCTCTCGGTAATAGTACTAATCTATTCGAAGTATATGACAAGTATACTGAGTGATATAACTGTGTGTAAAAACGCGAGAAACAAGCGAACTTCGCAATCAACTGTGAAACGAAGCAATATGAATTATCTCCCTTGTCAAACGTTCACCTGTCGTTCATTAATAATCGACAAAACAGCTCATAATTATTTTAATTTGTGGAGTAAGAGTGAATAGATATTCTCCATCCATTGTTGTTATATTTAGTAAGGTTCGTCAACTGATTAGAATTTTTTTTCCAGTAATTCGTTGTTAAAATCTCACCGACCAGACCACGCTTTATCTTCATGAGTATATAATAAGACGCTTACATTGGTAACGTAACTAGATCGTTAAAGTGTTTCAGATTTTTAATTGAATGTTGACTGTTAATAAAGACGAAAAAAGTTCCTTGAATTGATGATGCAAGAGGGAGCCTCGCTGTCAAAATATAGTGACATGGCTCCCATTTACGTGGGAGTCGTGATCTCACTATACGAAGGAATGACTGTCTTTTGAGAATGGGCAAATGCGCCCCAAACAAAGAGCCGAAAGTGAGATTGGATCGAATTCAATCCATCGTCGTCAACATGGGATAAACCTGGTAAATGCAAGTTATACCCAGAAAAACTAACCTGTAATGTCCGACATCGCACGGCCATTGGTGACTGGTGCTGCCTAAGTGGCAAGATGAACACAACGATAACAAGTAAAGTATTTGACTCAGCCAAATGGCAATTTTATTGATGAAAATCTTCAGAGATAGAGCCGATCAGTTTTATGAGGTTATAGTCTCAAACAGTTGTTTCAAGAGTTACGCCGAAAAGTTTAGCAACGGAAGGTGGAACGTTTCAACCCATCTTCGTCGTTTTACGTGATTCACTTTATTAAGGGACATTATAGAAGCTCTTATGTAATTGGCTATTTGATTTTTTAATTTTCTCCGCGAGCCACTAAAAATACCAAATTTCCCTGGATTGACCCATCAAATGCTTCGGAATTGGAAGGTATCTCTTATGCATTGGGTTTTTTAAATAAACATTCATGAGAAGAACGTATTTCGCCTGAAAACTTTAAAACGGATTTAGGAAAAAAACAGGGTACCATACAAAGTTACTTCCCTTCTTAGCTATGTAACACGAGAAGTATCAGGGGGATTCTATAGTTCTGTTTTTATCTTTTACTTCGTGCATACGACACAGGTAATTTCATAACCCTGGACGTAGTTCGGGCACGGAAGAGACCCGCACATAGCCTCAACGACGTACATAAGGGCCCCGTTCTTGTTCTCGTGGCCACTAATTTCTCCTTTAGGTGCCTCATCCACGCAGACGTATTCCGTTCTATGGTGGGCGTAGTGAGAGGTCATGAGGTAGCCCTGGTACTCCTCTGTCCATCCTGTGGGGCACTCCTGTTTCGCGGGGACCATCATTTTCTCTGAGCGAGGAGCCTCGCACACTGCGCATGGCACGTCGTTGTCGTGGAGGAGGTATTCGCTGGAGAGAGGGTCGTTGGTTGTGCAGAGTTCGTACTCGGCGCCGTAGATGTAGGATCCGCACGCCTGCAGACCGTCTGTAGTCTTGTTAAACTGCGGTTGCCTAGGGAGACACAGGTAGTTAGAGCCACCACCGCGTTGTGTGTAGTGAGAGCCGCCGGCAAGTCCTGGTGAACAACAACAACAACAATACATTAATTTATAATCGTAGCATGACTGCCCGGTTATTGGACACTTTCTTTGAATAAGAGTCTGCGAGTCGGCCATGCAACCACGTATGACCAAGAAAGTAACACTGGATTGAAGACTACATCTGTTTGGTGATAAATCGTCATAAAAAATATCGAAGGAAAATACGGAGAGAGACTGGGAATAGTTGAAACGCAGGGACCATTCACGGTATGAAAATGCAAGTTTGCGCCCAGTTATTGGGCACTTTTTCAGTGATGGATTTATTTGAAACTAATCAACTTACTGTCAAATTGTTTGTCCCACACTCTTTGGTAAACCTCCAAGAATATTTAAAGATGAATCAGCACTTTAACCCACAAATCAGTTTTGGAATGACCGTCGAAGAATCAACCACTCCCAAATTTAGCAGTTTTTGGGAGTGTCCATTATACTTGGCAGTCAATCAGTGCTATTGTCAGTTTGAGCCACATGTCATGCTATCATAAACTGGTTGCTCCCCGCAATTGTGCTATTTTTAGACGGAGTGGTGGGGAGATATTTTCATCGTCTGCCAAACGCCGGTCGCGTTGCACACTGAGATTCAAAATGAAGATTCTCCATATTTGTGGGAACATTTTCAGCCAAATTTCGTTGAATTTAATCATACCTGCAATCAGGAATGAAACTGATAAACTGGAGAAAATTTTTTGACGCATTTTTTTTACCCGAATTTGTGACACTATTTCCGACCCGCACGAGGGTTACACGTGCACAAATTCCGTGAGTAAACAGAAATTTATTAAAGTACAAAGTTCTTTGTAACTCAACTGTAAAATTAAATTTGTATTACAGTTGTCAATATTCCCAGAAAATAGCCCACTGCATCTAGGTGTCCAATAATAGGGCCTGTCCAATAACCGGGCAGTCATGCTAAGTTCTATATAATATTCAAGCCTAATCACGGACTAATTAGTTTTTCTTAACATGAAAATAATACGACGCATACTCAGCCCTCCAAATGTTGGATGGATTGCTACCAAAATTTTACCTAATATCCTCGCAACCAAAACTCTGGAATTGTGTCGACCACATTTATTTCTCGAAATTTTTGGACTTCGAGAAAAAATTGCTCTACTTTTCTCACTACCTCTGACTTGATCAATCACTCCAGGGAAAGGGGATTCGGCTGGCTCGAGGTACCAAAATATGTTTGCCTACATTGTTATATTGTTATACAAATTTTCTAAAATTAATTTGCCGGGGAAGTGTCCTCACTATACAAAACTCATGCAGTGCGATACTAATCACTATCAATTCTAGCCAAGTTGATATGGCTTCGTTCGTTCCTTACTAGGCCATGATGCCCCTTAATGAACATACATGCACACTCCGGGATCACACGGCTCCATGGGTAGTTCGGCAATAAAACAACCCCTCCCAGCTCTCTATCCATTTGTTGTATCGAGTTCGGCAAAGATTGCCGTGAAGAGCTCATCCGTCAAAAATCTGTCTTCAAACATCAACGACCGGTTGAACTTCCGCCATTATCTTCGTCCGGCCGGTCACGAGATCGCACGAGACGTTGCTGATCACGTGACAGGTACGAATATAATAGTGATTAAATTACGGCGCTAAACTGCACAGACTATTCTCTCTGTAACAGTATACTAAACGGCCCATAGTACCGGCTTAGCGGTATTAGATACAAATATTCAAGAGCAATGACATAATAGCTATATCAAGTCACCTGGTGGATGAACTGTGTGCCGTTTTAGTTTGGAGAAACGCGTGTTCTCGTAAAAATGCAAGAATCACAGCAAGACGTGATAACTGCGTGTAAAAATAATAACTCTTGGAAAAAGAGTGTTGCTGTATTTAATAAGGCTGATAAACTGATTACCAAAATTAGTTCAATAATCGCTTCAATTAATCCCCAACTTGCACAAAATTCAAGTTAATCCTTTGGCAATAGCACTCGTAAAACAGCCTACACCACTAGACTCTTGCACAGTCCCTCTGCACGCAAGAAGAATTGTCAACCTCCGGACAGGATTGTCTCCCATTATGCCAGATGGAACGCCTCTGCCTTTCATGTAGCCCAGAACCAGAACTTCATGTCACAAAGGTACATTTACCAGACCAATCTTCTTTATCAAACCTACTCGATATAAGGGTATGATTTCACTCTGCTATAGATTTATGTGACGTTTTTATTTCAATTAAAACGGTGTTCAATTGAACAATATTCTAGGTGATCTAGTTTCGATAACTAATTATGGGCTCGTTTAGGCCTACTGTTTGCAAAACATGCTTAGCTAGGCTGCGGCGAATTATGCCCAATAGTGTTGCCTGATTTAGGAATAATTAGCAAAACACTTCAGGAAATCTCGTCACTTTTAGGCCGCTTCCCGCGCGGTCATATATCAGAATATCCCTGCGCGGAGACTGCCAAAGACGCGTTTCTCGGGGAAGCTCGCGATGGCTGACGCGACAACAGTTATAAAGAGCAGCTGGATATCGGAGACAACAGTCTATTTTAACAGACTGTATTATTCAGTATTATTTCCAAAGTAGGCCATGTTTGTGTATCGTCATATATATTTTCAGGTCAAAAACAGTCTCCGTTTAACTTTTTGCTTGGAAAGGAAGTTTACTGCTGTTTTAGGTACTCAAATGAGCTGCCATCAAAGCTCATGACAAAGGTACTATTCGTAGGGCCGTGTGGTTTTTCATGGAGATTGAAGAAATGCAAAGACGGTACGCACGTAAAGTGGATGACTAATTAGTTTAGTTTCATATGCGGAGTACCCAAATTCCCGTACCTCAGCTCAAACCCCATGATGCATCACTTCGATTTTTGTTTTGAATCTACAAAATTCAGCACGACACATGCCAATCTTATTGTGCATGGGCAGGGAGCCGGTGCAACCACCTCATCGGGGCGCGGTCAATACCCAATCAGATTTTCGGACAAGATTCCCGCCCGATCAGCACACCACCGGAAGTGACATCATATATAGTAAAGCGTGATGTTTGTCGAACGTTTCGATTATACTCTTCACTCTACATAATACCTCTGTTTAATCTGAAGGCATGTTAAAAAGAATGATCTAGAGATTATTTCGTCGTTTATATGAGCAGAGCATATGAAAGTAGTTCGCTCATAACTGAAGTGGATTTTGTTAGGGTCGCATTCAAACCTGAATCGTGTTCAGGTGGGTTTCCCATACGTCGTAAGTCACGCGTCGTAAAGGCACATCTTCTGCTATTCGGGAAGCAGGGGTTACAAATCTCGTTCCGCTCGCTGGACGGGTTCCGGTTCTGGGTTATAAAGACCCCAGTTTTCAACACTCTCGTGGTCGCGTCCTTTTCCCGTGAAGTCGGGCAGTTCGTTACTATTTTCAGTTGCCTGCAAACTGCATGGAATATATTTACAGAGCATATATGTGTCGAAGTAGTATTTACATTTTGCTCGTGTTGTGAACTTGGCCGAATCCTGTCCAATGCAGTGAATTATGGGGGACCCCTGCTTCATGAATTGGGGGCAGGGGTAGGCCTAAAGTGGAGTGAGCCTGTGACACGGACTCAGTGGGTGTCTTCGTCGATGTTGTTGTTAATAAAAAAATATACGACCTACACCGATCGACATACCCCTCCTCCACTATAGATAGTAGAGGAGGGGTATGTAGATCGGTGTAGGTCGTATTGGGCGCATTTTTATGATATCCACTGTCATTGTGGTAAATAAAAAGGTAGGAAATAATTATATTCTTGATAATAATTTTTTTTTTTTGAAAAAAAGGTACTAACAACAACAGCATCGACGAAGACACCCACTGCTAACCAAGCCACTGTGGAAAGAGAACATGCACTGCGGGGAGATTGGGGTCGATAGTCAATGCATCCTTGTTAGGATGCAGACTTCTAGTTCATTTACTTTTGATTCAACCCATTGCGATACAAACCTTCGTAAACTAGAGTATTATCTTCGGGACAATCCTTGCGACCCCATCTTGTGTATACCGACTGCCCGCCGAATGTAACGCCACCTGAAATAAAACGGTATAAACTTTAAATTCATAATTATGGAAGCCTGAAGAAATCACTATAGAATCGTGAAGTGGAACATTTTTGACTTGGTGGCGCGAATTTCCGAAACAATAGTCCTACATCTCAAAATGACAGTTCCATCTCGAAAACGAGAATTGCTGTCATGGTCGTTGCCTCCTACTGTACATTCTGACTCACCTGGAATGTTCCTAAGTGCAGTTCCACGAACCGGATTTCGTTAAAACATAGAGTAATTCTATACTGTGAACTTGGAATATTTCCTGATTTCCTATGTTGTTGTTTGTTTGTTTTTTTGTCATATACACATGATAAAAAATAGACCAGAGTGAATGAAATAGGAAATATTCGAAGATTTTCATAAACAGAAGACGGTTAATCATAGATGAAATAATGTTAAGCAATATGCCTAAAGATAAACGTCTAGACTAGTATCGTTTATTGCAGGCAAGGATAATAGACCTCCTACGCTGTTAGAATGATTTGGTCGAATAGACCAAAAAACTCACTTTTGACCTAACAATTATGTATAATAGACATGACATAACCCAATTTCATTGAGTCGAAAATAATTGATCGATTTTTTCGACCAAAAAGTATCAGGCCGACTGGTTATGTTGGCAGATTGCTGCGACTCTGTATTATGGTTGTGGTAGTAGAGGGGCTGTGGGAGAGGTAAACCTCAAATCGCTCATGGCCAGATGTGATTCACTTATTGCTTTGTATTCTCGCAAGACATTACATGATAACCTCCGGACGCAGCCTTGTCTAAATTAAGAGATTTGGCGAAAAGTATATGTGACGTTAATACGGGAAAATCTCCTTTTGTGTGTGATGCTATCAAGTTGATATTTTTTCCAATCCAAAATCATATTTTTCTAGAAGTTTACCTCTCAAAATATTGACATTTGAAAAAATATGATGCTCAGTTGCATAATAAAATATTATGACTCATCAATATATGTGCTCAATAGTCCATTTGGTATTTTTGACGATTTTCTCTTGTGATAAAAATATGTCGTTTTAGAGATAGCTTCAAAACTTTGGAAAAGAGGCATAAGTCTGATGCAATTGACCATCGCAATTTTTCCAAGTCTGGTATGTATGAACTTATAATTATGCAGGGTTTGAATTAAAAAAAAATCATCTTTTATACAGTCACATAAATAAGAGTTTTTCTCATGTAAACGTGACATATCCTTTCCATCTGAGCCACCTGAACAAGTAATGGTATAACCCAAGTGTATAGCTGAATCCAACTCTCAGCAATTATCCCTATACAAGGCCGGAGGGTGGGGACGTCTATCTCATCTGCGGAACGACGTATTCGGACCATTTTTGAGCTTACGGGCTTATACTCCTCTGAGGAGAGGATCACGTGAGAGGATCAAGATTCAAAATGGAGGCAGCCATTTTTTTTTTCGGAAAAATTTGACTGGAAGTTACGTTTTCGTTGCTTTTCTTCATTTGATTTACCTGTCTATGTATAAAAGTGCTCAAAATAATTTTATTTCACATCAGACATGACATGACATATATCCTGTATTATTATGTCGTTTTCGCGTAGAAAATTGTATAAATAAACAAAAGACCGTAAATAGAACAAGATTTTAGAACGACCATTTTGGATTATTTTTTGCATTCTAGCAATTTCCGAAAGGGGTATGATTTCTCATGAATCAAATCGGAGGTATGGAAATTCCAATCCGGTAAGTAATCCGGATTTCATTTTACCAAAGTATCTAGCAATTTGAAAAAAATAGGTGATTGATTCTTAGTAAAAGTTTGTTTGGAAACTATTTTATTTTATCTGTTTATATTGATCACATATGCATGAAACGATATTATTGAGCTAATCTTGAAAAAGAATGTTGGGGTCGATATTTTGGTCAAATTTTCCGATTTTTTTAGTCCGTGGGCTGAGTAGACCCACCTTGCACCCCCCCACCACTCTCCGAAACTATGATTTTTTAGTACTTTGGAATGTGCCGAAGAAGAAAATATATGTTAACACGCGAGATATTGGGATGAACTGGCAGATCAGAGAAGTTAAAAATTGCACCTAACGCCTTTATTTTGCGCTCACGGTAAGGGGGTGGGGTTGCCAAAATGTTCCTAACTTTTTTATTTGTTGTCTAATTGATTGCAATGAGGTATCTTTTTGTTCAGCATAAATGGAGGAATTAGTCCAAAACAGCAAACGTTCTAATATTTCAATATTATGACGTCAGTAGGGGGCCATCTCCAAATTTCACGAAAAAAATGTCAAAATTGACTAACTACAAGCAATACTGATAACTAGTCCTATTTCTGCAACATTATCTATGTAACCTGGTTTAATATGTTGTTTTCATTTGTATTTTGTGCTTCAATACATTGAAATATTTCCAATGTTGTAAAATAGCACTAACATGGATAACTAACTTAGCACTCTGTTACTTATGCAATGAATAGCAGGGGTGAGGTTGCTAAAATGTTCTTAACTTTTATATTTGTTGTCCAATTGATTGCAATGAGGTATCTTTTTATTCAGCATAAACGAAGGAATTAGTCCAAGACAGCAAACGATCTAATATTTCAATATTATGACGTCAGTAGGGGGCCATCTCCAAATTTCACGAAAAAAAATGTCAAAATTGACTAACTACAAGCAATACTGGTAACTAGTCGTATTTCTGCAACATTATCTATGTAACCTTTTTTATTTGTTGTCCAATTGATTGAAATGAGGTATCTTTTTATTCAACATGAGCCCGAGAATCAGGCCAATATAGTAAACTTCTAATATTTACTTATTGTGACGTCACTAAGGGGTCATCTACAATTTTCATATGAAATCGTATTTTTACCAAAATTGTTACCTAAAATGGTTCAAATGATTCTTTTTGGTTAGCCGAACACATGCAGGATACAAATATATTTGCTAGTAAGCGCTGAAGTAACATTCAACATAAATATGCAAAGTAGAATATCAAGATGTATTTATTTGAAAAGTTCGTTTGTTTTCTTTATGGGGGTGAAGTTATCTAAATGGTTATAACTTTTTTATTCCTTGTCCAATTGAGTGAAATGAGGTATTATATATGTGACATAAACTGCAATACTGGATATTAACAATGGTGCGCAGGGGTTAAAGAACACTTCCGGTCACGGAACCGGAAGTTGTCGCAAGACAGGTAGCGCCCCTTGTCGGAAATAGGTCAATAAGAACCAATTTAGCCTGTCAATGGTCAAAAGAGCCAATTTAGCCTTTACATCATGTCAATGATTAAAGGTCATTTCCGGTCACGTGACAGTAATCATGGAAAACCCAGATGCAAGATGAGGACCCGGATGTAAGTCCACAGTACCCGGATGGAAGACAGGGGAACGACGAGAAAACCCACTGGGAAGCCCGGATGTTGACAAGGTCCGAGATGTAAAATCCACTGCCCACACATACACACACACACCCGCACACACACACGCGCGCGCGCGCAATGTGGCTCAGTCGTACACCAGTACATCTCAGTCCTCGACTTGGGGGTAATTGAACTGAGTGTGCTAAAAATAGATTACCAGCTAGCGTGCCATAAAAGGGAAGCGGCCTGGCCATTTCATCAGACACTCTGAGACAGCGGGAACTCCCACCCATCGCTTACTCAGCCCACGGACTATAACTGGACTGTCATGCATTATACCATATCTTTGATGTATTATACCTTATCTGTGCTGCATTATACAGGAAATGTGCAAGAGCACTATATCACATCGGGGTATATATTTCATCCAAGTATAGCGGATAGCGGTTGTCCTGAATAACAACAAGTTCAGCAATGTTTATACAGTTTATCATCCCCAATGTTACATCATACCCAGGCTGGGGGAGCCGCCCTTGGAATGTTTAGTATGTTCACAACAAAACAAATTGAAATATCAAACAACATGTTTTATTATTTAACGCACCATCACATTAGGTACAAGTGTTTACTGAGCTCAAGTCAATGATAAGCATGTAGACGTAGAGAGTATATACGGCATGTTAGGCTATTCATCAGTGCACGGGTGACGCATTCTGCCGAGAGAGTTGACCAGTTCTCTCCCCCGAAGAATGTAACATTGGTGACCCTCTCCACTGTCCTCTTGTTGGGGCGTTGGCGTTGTGCCCATTCCAGGGGATCCACGGTGTCCAGTTTCTCCAGCATCGTCTCTAGCGACGCGGCCGGCAAATGATGGTGAAAGGATGGTCGTACACTTGGTTGTTAGCACTGGAATAGAAATAGCGCAGTTGAAGATCCATCATCTTATGACGTATAAGATTTACCCGAAAGCGACATTTATTTTGAAGGCTGTACGTTGGTCATAGAAGATGGCTTCCTGCGTAGACGGGCGAGGTCGGTCACTCGGAAATTGTAGATATCTTGAATAGGGCGATGACGGTGGAAACAGTGCCGTGTCATGGGCCAATGGCGCTGATAGATGTCACTCACTGGATGGGCGTCCTGTAAGAGATCGCTAGGAACATTTATAAGCTCGTCCGCGAAGTGTACTTTGCTCTCCATGTCATACAAAATCTGGCCCAAGGTCTTGTCGTCGGAATTGCCTATTGAATTAGGGCGACTTCATCATCATTATCGGCCCTCGTGAGATGGGTGGGAGTTCCCGCTCTCTGAGAGTGTCTGAGGAAACGGCCAGGCCGTTTCCCTTTTATAGCACGCTAGCTGGTGATCTATTTTTAGCACACTCAGTTCAACTACCCCCAAGTCGAGGACCGAGATGTACGGTGTACGACTGAGCCGCATTGCGTGTGTGTGTGTGTGTGTGTGCAGTGGATTTTACACTCCGGACCTTGTCAACATCCGGGTTTTTCAGTGGGTTTTTCCCGTCGTTCCTCCGTCTTCCATCCGGGTACTGTGGTTTTACATCCGGGTCCTCATCTTACATCCATGTTTACTGTCACGTGACTGGAAATGATCTTTAACCATTGACATGATGTAAAGGCTAAATTGACTCTTTTGACCATTGCCACGCTAAATTGGTTCTTATTGACCTACTTCCGACAAGGGGCGCCACCTGTCTTGTGAGAACTTCCAGTTCCGGTCACGTGACCGGAAGTGTCCTTTGACCCCTGCGCACCATTGTTAATATCCGGTATCGCAGTTTATGTTGCATATATAATACATCATTTCAATCAATTGGACAAGGAATAAAAAAGTTATAACCATTTAGGTAACTTCGCCCATACAGAAAACGAACGAACTTTTCAAATAAATAAATCTTGATATTCCACTTTGCATATTTATGTTGAATGTTACTTCAGCGCTTGCTAGCAAATATATTTGTACGGTATCCTGCATGTGTTCGGCTAACCAAAAAAGAATCATTTGAACCATTTTAGGTAACAATTTTGGTAAAAATACGATTTCATATGAAAATTGTAGATGCCCCCTTAGTGACGTCACAATAAGTAAATATTAGAAGTTTACTATATTGGCCTGATTCTCCGGCTCATGTTGAATAAAAATATACTTCATTTCAATCAATTGGACAACAAATAATAAAGGTTACATAGATAATGTTGCAGAAATATGACTAGTTACCAATATTGCTTGTAGTTAGTCAATTTTGACATTTTTTCGTGAAATTTGGAGATGGCCCCCTACTCACGTCATAATATTGAAATATTAGAACGTTTGCTGTTTTGGACTAATTCCTCCGTTTATGCTGAATAAAAAGATACCTCATTGCAATCAATTGGACAACAAATAAAAAAGTTAAGAACATTTTAGCAACCTCACCCCTATTATTCATTGCATAAGTAATATAGTGCTAAGTTAGTTATCCATGTTAGTGCTAGTTTACAACATTGGAAATATTTCAATGTATTGAAGCACAAAATACAAATGAAAACAACATATTAAACCAGGTTACATAGATAATGTTGCAGAAATAGGACTAGTTATCAGTATTGCTTGTAGTTAGTCAATTTTGACATTTTTTTCGTGAAATTTGGAGATGGCCCCCTACTGACGTCATAAAGTTGAAATATTAGAATGTTTGCTGTTTTGGAGTGATTCCTCCGTTTATGCTGAACAAAAAGATACCTCATTTCAATCAATTGGACAACAAATAAAAAAGTTAGGAACATTTTAGCAACCCACCCCCTTACCGTGAGCACAAAATAAAGGCGTTAGGTGCAATTTTTAACTTCTCTGATCTGCCAGTTCATCCCAATATCTCGCGTGTTAACATATATTTTCTTCTTCGGCACATTCCAAAGTACTAAAAATCATAGTTTCGGAGAGTGGTGGGGGGGGGGGGGGCAAGGTGGGCCTACTCAGCCCACGGACTAAAATAAAAGAATTACCTCCCATGTTGTCGATTCGTGATTCTAGGCGTTCAATCATCTTGCGGCATGGTTTCGGACAGTACTTCCTCTTTTTGGCATCCCCCAGGCCGGATGATAGAAAAACTGCAACCGCAAATACAACGAGGACCTTCATCATTTTCCCGATCTGTCGGCTTCTCCTCTTATGATCAACTTTCAGAAAGTGAATACCGAGTACGTCAGCGATCCGAAATTTATACATGACCGAAACAATAAGTTGACCGAGCGATCAATGAAGATAATCGATCTCGGTGTTGAGTCAAAAGTTAGAATTCAGTTTGAACAGTATGACGTAGGTCAAGCGTGGTCATACTTTACTTGGTCGATATAGATACCACTGAAAAAGGTTAGGCTAAGATGGGTTAATAAGTAAATATGAAAAAAATGTACAATAAATTGTTTGAAATAGAGAAAGAGAATCATAGAATTGCATCACCCACGAATTGTGACAGATGGGTTAATAAAATAGCTCTTGTTTGTGGCCAGCCTATTTCAATTTCAGATGCTATTGAAATAGGTGGGGCTAATATGGATTTAGTAAGTAACAAAAATGCGCAATGAAATGTTTCAAACAGAGAAAGAAAAAAGTATAGATTGACGTGCATCCCCCACGAATTGTGACAGATGTGTTAATAAAGTTGCTCTCGTTTGTAACCAACCTTTCCAGTTCCAGATACCATTGAAATATGTTGGGCTAATATGGATTTAGTAATAAGCCGAAAATGCGCAATAAAATGTCTCAAATAGAGACAACAGAAGAAAAGAATAGCGTCCCCCACGAATTGTGACAGATGGGCTAATAAAAAATATCTCGTTTGTGGCGGATACACGTGTGGTATGCACCGTGAACAAAAACATTCCAAATTGCAACCAATAAACTCAGCAGGACATTTACAGTTAAAGTTCAACAACTTCATTTTATGCTGGATATATATTTTTTTCGAGCCTGCTGTCGATCTGCGATCCGCCCACTGCACTGTCAAAGCAGTTCCGTAAAATTAAAGCAGAATTCTGTTCTGTTGGAGATAACACAATTGAATTCGAACTATAATACGGAATATTATTCTTTTTCGTGTAATATAATTTGGTCTGTCATCTTCCATAGAACGGAATGTGCTGTTAGTTTAACAATTTGAATGTTTCAATGGGGAATTTTTCAGTTATGTTAATTTCAATTCCACTTAATACCAGTTAGTTGATCTGCTGACCGTCAACCATAAAAGTCGAGTTTAATCCGCAGGATTAGAGAACGCCGCCAACATGCATGGTTGAATAAACATGTGGGTTGAATAAACACGAGTGTTTAGTGTCTGAAGAGGTTCCCTTTCCTCTCCCCCCATTAACCACTTCGACCGAACTAAATACAGTTCACATCTACCACATCTACTATACAATTTTGCATGAATGCGAAAAATACTATCTGAATACAGGAGAATGTATCGCTTTGCATCAGAAAATTCAAAAATTCTAAAGCAGGCCAATATCGAAAGAATGTCATTCCACTAGATTCATTCCACTAGAATAACCTTGGTGCAGGAAACTTTTAGTTAATATCAAGGGCCCTGTTTTATTTAATTGAAAAATATTAAATATATTCTGATGTATACAGGAGATATAGATTCATATGTATACAAAATAGACTACAGATAATCCCCTTTACAATATAGTTTTCCAAACAAATATTCCAGGAGAGTTTCTCAGTCTATTAGTGAAATACTTGCAGGAACCTTTCCGAAATTGCGAGGCAATTACCTACCGGAAGCCTGTTTTCAAACATTCGACCTTGAAGAGCGACAATGATTAAGTGAAGTTCATTCAGGATTTATAAAGAAAATAATGCCTGAACCACCATTTTACATGTAGATTTTGTGAAAAAATCCTTGCACGGCCAGCTCATGCAGTTCAAAACAAAAATCTTAGATAGACGGGATAGGCGGGAGAGGGCGAGTTCTGCTTGGAATATATTTAAAGGTACACAATCGATATAGAGGCATTTGTGATGTACTAATCTACCGTTGGTACGTGTTTCATACATCCTCAAAATCCCTAAAGTAGCGATACAAAGATTTTAAATCCAATTATAACCAGAAAATAAGAAAAGGACAAATAAATCTGTCATGAAACGGTTTCCATCAACAGAGTGACTGTTACATTCACCTCCAGGTGTTCCCTGATATGCGCGTGCAGTGCTGGTGAAGACTTATTAACTAAGCGACTGAATGCACTCGACACTTGCATAAGCTACGGTACAGCATGAAAACATTATAAGAGCTGTCTGGATATCTATGGGAGTTTACGACAATCTACATGTGTCTTTCTTCTTTCCGGAATAACGCGGAAATTCTCGATTTTCGATGGCCGAGCTGATGAATTTACGGTCGAGGACCCACATGTCTCGTGCTAACTACTCGTTTCTGGATAGCAATATTTCTTCAGGACCTACATACAGCTTTTACATATCACGCCTGCTATATCATTTGGTTGAATACATATAAATTGTATAAGGACATGATTTGAATGTGAAAAGACATATACCCTACATATATGTATCTACATGAGATTTCTCAACCCTCTATATTACAGTCACCCATCAGGACCTTATTGTCCGTCTTATTTCATTAATAGTATCGGTGTTCAAGAAAACTGACCGTCGATTTATTAATGTCTGAAGCCATAAGGCCTTCTTCAGCTCGACTACATACAAAGGATATTATACATGGGATGTTTTAATAATATAATACTAGCCCCGGGTTAAGCGGAATTAGACACAAGTTACGAAACGTAACGCCATAGATCGTGCACGCTACGTTCGTATTTTGCTATCAGCATGCGATATGTATCGCCAAATTTGAGAAACTTTGAGTGGAGGCGCTTGGAGGAATAGCCCTGTTTTATAAGTTTCTGCAACACAGGATCTAGCAAATACTACTAGGCGAGATATGTATACGCCATATGCAGGTCCCACTGGAATATTACTGCCCAGAAAGGGATAATTTACCATGTCGAAATTGTAATCATCTCTTTTGTCATAAAGTCGACGAGAGAGAATGCCCGCTTCATTTTTGTAGAGATATAGATCTAAATATGATGTGCCTGTAGGGCTATCTGTAGTTTCCTTCAAATCCAGTGAATGTGGATATATATCCTTCACTGCGTCATTTATATAGCGATTATCCACAGCGAGAAGATCTATATAGCGTTTGGTGAATGAGAAGGTGGGGCTTTGAATGGATCGGTTTTTGAAAGCGCCTGCATATAGTCATATTCATAAGAGAACAGATACAGGTCAGCCAACAGGGGTGCGCAATAAGTACCCATTGGAATACCTATATGCTGTTGATGTATTGTGTTGCCAAATTTCACATAGATATTTTTAATGAGAAATTCAAGCAACTCCCATGAATGATATCTCTTGTATGTAGTAGAGCTAAAGAATGCTTTATGGCGTCCGACATTAATATATCTAAAATCATATGGTTTAAAAATAACGGTCAGCTATACGGATTTGATACTATTGGAACATCGTGATGTTTTTCTGGTATCATTGAAAACTGTTACCACTTCCCTTTTGCAGGAAACTAGCCTAGTTCTATGTATGCTATGATTTATTAATTTAATTTTATATGAATTAGGTCCTTGGATGGTGGACGCGGAGATTCTTTAATGGACGACAGCTGAATATTGAATGAGACACTAGACGCTTGTATTTTGGTATTATTTAATGAACAGTCTTTAAATCATGTCGAGTATATATATGGCACCGTAGCTAAACTGTCAAAATATATCGCTGACTCGAGACAATGCTGTCCTCTTCCTTTTTTAGGTCTGTATTAAGAGTATTGGCCGATGAATAATGAGAGAGAGAGAGAATTAAGGTTTAATGTCGCGTTCAGCAATATTTCAGCTATATAGCGACGACCAAACAAAATTCTAAGTACTCAAATCACTAACTTAGTAATCCAACGCTTTAAAACATACACACATTAAAACCTATGTAACAGCCCGACTTCTCTCAAACAACCCAAGATGCAATCCTCCCTCACCCGGCTAAAAAGATCTTCCAAAGTAGTCGCTCGATAAAAAGCATCTCTTACAATCTTAAAATCTATGCATTCGATAACAATATGTTTCACCGAGAGATCACCATGGCATGAACACACCTTGGGACTGGCTCTTTTTTCAGTAAATGTTCGTGAGGTAATCGTTATGGCCGATTCTACATCGCCTGATTATGGTTTGATCGAAACGTTTCTGGCTGTTCAGATGAGTATAGCCTACAGTTTTTTTGAACTCATGAAGCTTGTTATTATTCACAGCATCCCATAAAGATTGAAACAGCCGTCTCACATAAGTACAGATAGAGGACCTGAAATCGCTATATGGGATTCCAGCAGGATCAATCTCATCATCTAGGGCTGCCTCAGCCATCCTATCAGGAGTGGGGAGGGAATTTGGCTTAATGTCACACTCAAGTTTGTTTCACTCATATGGTGACAGTCAGTTTGGTTGGTGGAGGAAGCCGGAAAACCCGGAGAGAACCACCGCCCTTCGGCAAGTAACTGGCAAACTTTCACACATGGACCAGCTGGACTCGAACCCATGCCGGTTCAGCCATTCTATCAGCCTCAGTATTACCTTTGATGCCAACGTGACTAGGCAACCAACAGAACACAATATAAATCTGTTGATCAAATCTACAGTCATGTAGTTGTAGAATACTCAAGATAGTGGGATGAGTCGAAGTTCCACTTTTAATCGCTTGGAGGCATAACAGTGAATCTGAGAATATGACATATTTTTTCCTTTTAGTGGAACCAATACATTCTAAAGCCAACAACATGGCTTTTGCTTCTGCAGTGAATATCGAAATTTTACCTGGTAGTCGACATGTTTTAGCTTTGGAACTAAAGATAATAGCACATGCTACTCTCTTACCATCTTTAGAACCATCTGTATAAATAGCCTGATGCGATCCGTATTTCTCTCTCAGTAGACCAAATTCTTGTGTATACAAGAGTTGGCTCGTGTCTTCTTTTTATATTTCGTTAGAGAGATGCCTACTTCTGGTTGAGCTAACTGCCATGGTGGAATTGGTAAGAGCTTGTTAGGTAATATATGACTAAGTTTAATACCAGCTGCTACAATGTGTGGTTTCATACGAATTCCAAGTGGTGGAATAATGGAGGGTTTCTTCAAATAAAGATCCACGAACTGAGATTTGAAAACACACTTATATGCAGGATTCGATTGATTTGATCGCAGTGATATATTGCAGTGATAGTTTAATGCTTCGAAGTTCTAAAGGAAATTCATTCTGCTTCGACATATAAGCTTTCTTTAGGGGATGTGCTTGCACCGTTGTAAACAATAGAGCCATAATCAAGTTTGGAACGAACAAGTGGTCGATATCAATGGAGAAGTGTTTGCTGATCTCCTCCCTACTTATAGTTGGCAACTACCTTCAACGAATCAAGAGCTTTCGTGCACTTAGCTTTCAAGCAATTTATATGCGATTTGAATGTTAGTCGGTGGTCAAACAACATTCCTAAGAACTTGACCTCTTTTACCACAATGATCTCAGTTCCATCTAATGTTAGAACTGGATCTTTGTGCTGGAACAATTTTCTGCAAAAGTGTATACAATTTGTTTTAACTCTGGAGAATTTGAAGCCATTTTCTATACACCATTTCTGAATTCCATTATCAAAGTTGTATTGTTCTCTCAATATTGTGTATACTTTTTCCACTGCGCGAAATGTTGAAATCGTCTACAAAGAGTGAACCATCTATTGATTTATTCAAAACTTCCGCCAAGCCATTGATCTGGATACTAAACAGAGTACTAGACAAAATACTGCCCTGTGGAACACCTTGATCTTGGTAGAAATGATCAGACATGGTTGTACCCAACCGAACTTGGAATTGTCTATCATTCAAAAAATTGGATATGAAAATGGGTAAACGGCCCTTTAATCCCATAGTATGAAGATCTTTTAGAATTCCGTATTTCCATGTAGTATCATAGGCGGAAGTATTCTTGACATAGCAATCTAATCTGACTAAATGGCCAATGGTACTTCTATTTTTAGGGAAACTTTTTCAGTTTTCCTTTCCAGTTTCTAGATACCAAACAAGGCGATCATTTATCATGCGGTCCATTGTTTTGCAAACACAGCTAGTCAGTGAAATGGGACGATAATTACCAGGGTCTGTATGGTTACGTCCAGGCTTTGGTACTGGTATAACGATGGCATTATGCCATGACAGTGGAAAGTCTTCTCTTGTCCAAAGTCTGCTGAATATGCGTAATAAAATTTCTAGAGAAGATTCCGGTAGATGTTCAAAAGTTGATAATGAATGCATATTATGTTTATTAACATGAGATCTCAACAGGTCCATGAGACCCAGTAGTGGAGACGATAATACAATAGTATATAACATAATGAAACATATTAGAATAACATAACACGAACATACATTGTAAAAATAATGAAGTCCAAATGTCACAAGACGTGGTGTTAATACAAATATACATAATCGTTTTAAAATAGTACAGATTTACATTGTGGTCTAAAAGCGTTCAATCCGGTGAAAATATCGAGGTCATGAGTCGACTGAAGCTCGTTAAAATGTTTGAGCCCGGATTGAGTCGAACGGTCACACGAGCAGCAAGGCCTGCAGCAGAATCATTAGCAGTTATCAAGGCCTGCAGCAGAATCATTAGCTTTCGAGAGAGATGCACGAAGTTCCTCAGTTGTAAACATAGCGTTATAGCCTTCATGGTTACCAGAAGGGAATTTAATTTCAGTTTTCTCTTCTCTTTTCTGGAAACTTTGACATTTAGGTACATAATTATCTGACGAAGAATTTTTCGCAATTGTTTCGCCCAGCTTATTTGGAATCTCTACTCTGTCAGTTAACATCTCATTTCCATCATTGAGATGATGAACACTAGATTTGGAGCTTTTATCTTTTATTCTTTGGATCATATTCCAAACTTTTGTTATAGGAGTATGTGTATTGATCTTAGAAACATAATTTTTCGAAGAATCACGTTTGTTCTGTTTCATGGTTCTACGAGCTTTATGGTTCTACGAGCTTTAGCTCTAGTTACTCTGAAATCTTTCAAATTCTCAGAATTTGGACTTCGGCGGAAACACCGTTCAGCTTTCTTCTTACGTTTCCTTGCTTCTTTGCAGTCATCATTAAACCATGTTTTTTTAATGTGTGCAACTCCTGAAGATGTGGGTATGGTTTAGGTAGCAATTTCAATCAGTATATCTGAGAATAACTGTATAGGATCTGAAACATCAGCAAAAGAAACTGCAAAGCTTTTCAAGTTCTGACCAATTTACTTTCTTGGAATTATACCTTGTTAAAGAGGGGTCATTGGCAAAACGAACAGCTTTTAAAACAGTGGGAAAGTGATGACTTCCCCAAAGGTCATCATGAACAGACCAAGAAA
Source organism: Hanleya hanleyi (assembly GCA_036873755.1). NCBI lineage: Eukaryota > Metazoa > Mollusca > Polyplacophora > Lepidopleurida > Hanleyidae > Hanleya > Hanleya hanleyi. Next base: position 99,703 of record JAVTVY010027140.1, read on the forward strand.
ATTCTTCGAGTATAGGAAGGTCGCAAAGTGAGATATCTAAAGCTGAATATGTTCCATGAGCTGTGGAAAAAAGTGTATGAAAACCATCATTAAAAATACACAAAGAATTATTTGATATAAAATCTTCAAGAACTTTTCCTTTACAATTCTCTTCTTTATCCCAAAAAAACTACGGCCGTTAAAACCGCCCATCAATAAACAATGTTTAGGGAGCTGATCATAAAGATTCTGAATTCACTAAGACAGAGACCTGCAGATAATGGTATGTACATCGTGCATAATGTGAATACAGAATTCAAAGTAAGGCGAACTGCTACAGCTTGTAAATCTGTCTTCAAATCAATAGGACTATGCAAAACACCCATTTTAACAAGTATTGAAGAGCCGCCTGTAGCATTTCCGTGCTCTTGCAAAGCGTAGGTATGATAGAGTGTATATTGCCGTAATTCAAATTTATTTTTATCTGCTTCTTTGAGAAAAGTTTCATTTAAACAGAGAGCTAAGGGTTCATAATCCTGAGTTAACAACTGAAGCTCATGTAAATTTGGCCAAATTCCTCTGCAGTTCCATTGGAGGAGGGTTAGAGACTGAGCCATTTTAGTCTGTATGAAGAAATAACACACAAGAGTACACACACTAGGAAACAGAGTGTCAACTTAGCCATTATGAACGTTTAATCAAAGGTCTTCTCCTCTGGCTTTTCTGCTCTTTTTCTGTTCTTCTCGCAACTGCTGCATATCTTTGTCTTTATTTCTATAAATTTCTTGTTCTCTCTTCTGTTCATATTTCTTTTTCGACCTCTGGTTCAAGGAAGTCTTGTCGAGTCGCTTATTATCACAAGATTGATCCATGTGCTCAACGAGCGCGTTTTTGTCTGAGGAGAGATTTATAGGTGTATCTGTGTTGAGAATGGAGTTATCAACTTCTTCTTCATCTTGATTTGAATCTTCCATGAGTATCTCATTGCTAGCTTCATCACTAGTTCACATATGAGGGCAGCTCATTTCTAGCATCATCTCTGGTGAGCTCAGCAACCACATTTCCATCTGGGGTGAAGTTCAAGTCACCACCAGAATGCACAGGTGCATCTACTGAGGGTAGCTCATTTCTAACATCATCTTTGGTGAGCTTAGCACACACATCATCATCTGGGGTGAAGTTCGAGTTACCACTAGAATGTACAGGTGTAGTACTAATGTTTTCATCTTCACCCCCTTTCCCATCTACTAAGGGCAGCTCATTTCTAGAATCATCTGTGGTGAGCTCGGTTTCGACAACAGCATCCGAACGCACAGATGAATGTTCACTACGGCTGCCGTCTACATCAAGTGCAGTAGCAACTTTGCTGGGCATTTGACTATCGCTGACAACGCTGTCGTTCTCCAAGCCGGACAGAGATCAGGGCTTGTTCAGAATTAAGTACGCGCACATCAAAATATTCAAGAGAGGGTATTTCAAAGTCAGGCGAGTGGCTGCAATATAATACAATATAAAATATGGCAGTTTACGTGAGGTAAAAAATCACTCTCGTGACATGAATTTACGCGAGTGTTTGCGTGCAGGTGAGCTATCACTCACGCTAAACACGAAGCCCTGTAGATCCAACAGTTTAAAGAGTTTCTGGATCTACAATCCTCTCATACTCATTTTCTTTAGACTGCTGATTATGAAGTACGCTTTCCGGACTTTCATCTACCCTATTTCTTTTGGGGATGGACCAGGAATATCACAGGAATTATCAACATCATCCTCCTCAGAGAGAGCTGAAAATCTGTTTGAGCTGTTGGGAACATTTTCTGCTTCCTCTGTGCTCTTTTTACTTTTCCTTTGTCTATGCTTAGAATTCCTCTTTGAGGTCTTGCCATCCGGTCCTACACTGTAAAAACGCTGAGTAAACGTTCAACCATAAAGTGGATGTAACTCGGTTGCAACCATAAACTGGTTCAACGTAGCACCAAGCAAAGTTCAACGTTGAACTGAAATGAGGTTAAACGTTCAACCACGAAAAGGTGTAACGTTGAACTGAAAGGTAAACGTTGAACCAGTTTCTGGTTCAACGTTTAACCATGGAAAACCCTGAACCAAAATTTGGTGTTACCTATAACCAATTACTGGTTCAACGTATAACCAGATTCAGTTTCAATGTTTTCTCAGAAATAGGTTCAACGTACAACCACATCAAGGTTAAACGTACAACCACATCAAGGTTTAACGTTCATCCAGATGCAGATTTAAATGAAATCTGCACCGGATTGTTGTGGTGCAAATTGTACATGTATTTGCAGATTTAGTTAAATTCTAAATTCTTGCAAATACATCGGAACTATATGAGCAACCAAGTTACATCCCAGTGTTATTTCTTGCAGTCATCAGTGAAAAGTATATCAACCTGTAAGAAAGTGAAGGATATTTCAGAACATACATCAACAAATACACACTAATTGAAATAAAATTCATATATTTAAATCATATTCGGATATAATCTAATAACAGATCTGATTTCTAGCAGTACGAATACCTAGCTTCATCTATATACAAGAGTTCATGTGGAATCGATATCTTTGCATATTTGTACCCCAAATCTGACGCCATGGGGCGCTGCTTGGGATGCGGCTATGAGTCGCTGGATGACGAATAAGGAACTGTGAACCGCGGTCTAACTTTATCAATGCTCTAATTAAACACTAGACTATTTGCAATCAAATGAACAACTAAAGATATGAAAAGCTAAAATGTAAACATTGAATTCTACCAATTCATGAATCACAGAAACCACAAGTAACAGGGGTTACAATAATGGGGAAGGGAGTCTGGGGAGGTTTAGTAACATCGAAGATGGTACCACCTACAATAAGTTTGATGCCTCCCTTTCAACTGATGTTAGACTCATAACACTCCTCATCTAAGGAATGAAAACTTCAAGATGCAAAATGATTATCATGATTATTATTAACTTTTTTTAGCTTACTGCTGTATGATGAAATATTACTGTATACATATGGCATAATTGTCTGTTAATATCACTGATCTGAAATATTTGAGTGAGCAAGTTAATTGCATTTATCACAGTTTAGTTTTGGGACCTACATACATAGTTTATGTGTGTCCAACTTTCCTACACATAGTATGGGTGATCGGACTTCACACAGCGACCTATGTATTCTGAGTACATGTTATATCACTGATTTGAGTGAGCTAGTTAATTGCATTTTATCACAGATTAGTTATGGGACCTACATACATAGTTTATGTGTGTCCAACCTTCCTACACATAGTATAGGTAATCGGACTTCACACAGCGACCTATGTATTCTGAGTACATGTTATATCACTGATTTGAGTGAGCTAGTTAATTGCATTTTATCACAGATTAGTTATGGGGCCTACATACATAGTTTATGTGTGTCCAACCTTCCTACACATAGTATAGGTGATCGGACTTCACACAGCGACCTATGTATTCTGAGTACATGCTATATCACTGATTTGAGTGAGCTAGTTAATTGCATTTTATCACATATTAGTTGGGACCTATATACATAGTTTATGTGTGTCCAACCTTCCTACACAGAGTATAGGTGATCGGACTTCAAACAGCGACCTATGTATTCCGAATACATGTATTTAACATCACTGATCTGGGATAATTGAGAGAATTATGGACCTACATACATAGTTTATGTGTGTCCAACCTTCCTACACAGAGTACAGGTGATCGGACTTCACACAGCGACCTATGTATTCCGAGTGCATGTATTGTAATATCACTGATCTGGGATATTTGAGTGAGATAGTTAACAGCATTTTATCAGATTAGTTATGGGACCTACATACATAGTTTATGTGTGTCCAACCTTCCTACACATAGTATAGGTAATCGGACTTCACACAGCGACCTATCTATTCTGAGTACATGTTATATCACTGATTTGAGTGAGCTAGTTAATTGCATTTTATCACAGATTAGTTATGGGGCGTACATACATAGTTTATGTGTGTCCAACCTTCCTACACATAGTATAGGTGATCGGACTTCACACAGCGACCTATGTATTCTGAGTACATGTAATATCAATGATTTGAGTGAGCTAGTTAATTGCATTTCATCACATATTAGTTGGGACCTATATACATAGTTTATGTGTGTCCAACCTTCCTACACAGAGTATAGGTGATCGGACTTCAAACAGCGACCTATGTATTCCGAGTACATGTATTTAACATCACTGATCTGGGATAATTGAGAGAATTATGGACCTACATACATAGTTTATGTGTGTCCAACCTTCTTACACAGAGTACAGGTGATCGGACTTCACACAGCGACCTATGTATTCCGAGTACATGTATTGTAATATCACTGATCTGAAATATTTGAGTGAGATAGTTAACTGCATTTTATCAGATTAGTTATGGGACCTACATACATAGTTTATGTGTGTCCAACCTTCCTACACATAGTATAGGTAATCGGACTTCACACAGCGACCTATGTATTCTGAGTACATGTTATATCACTGATTTGAGTGAGCTAGTTAATTGCATTTTATCACAGATTAGTTATGGGACCTACATACATAGTTTATGTGTGTCCAACCTTCCTACACATAGTATAGGTGATCGGACTTCACACAACGACCTATGTATTCTGAGTACATGTTATATCACGATTTGAGTGAGCTAGTTAATTTGCATTTTTATCACAGGATTAGTTATGGGATCTACATACATAGTTTATGTGTGTCCAACCTTCCTACACATAGTATAGGTGATCGGACTTCACACAGCGACCTATGTATTCTGAGTACATGTTATATCACTGATTTCAGTGAGCTAGTTAATTGCATTTTATCACAGATTAGTTATGGGACCTACATACATAGTTTATGTGTGTCCAACCTTCCTACACATAGTATAGGTGATCGGACTTCACACAGCGACCTATGCATTCTGAGTACATGTAATATCAATGATTTGAGTGAGCTAGTTAATTGCATTTTATCACATATTAGTTGGGACCTATATACATAGTTTATGTGTGTCCAACCTTCCTACACAGAGTATAGGTTATCGGACTTCAAACAGCGACCTATGTATTCCGAGTACATATATTTAACATCACTGATCTGGGATAATTGAGAGAATTATGGACCTACATACATAGTTTATGTGTGTCCAACCTTCCTACACAGAGTACAGGTGATCGGACTTCACACAGCGACCTATGTATTCCGAGTACATGTATTTAACGTCACTGATCTGGGATAATTGAGAGAATTATGGACCTACATACATAGTTTATGTGTGTCCAACCTTCCTACACATAGTATAGGTGATCGGACTTCACAAAGCGACCTATGTATTCCGAGTACATGTTATATCACTGATTTGAGTGAGCTAGTTAATTGCATTTTATCGCAGATTAGTTATGGGACCTACATACATAGTTTATGTGTGTCCAACCTTCCTACACATAGTATAGGTGATCGGACTTCACACAGCGACCTATGTATTCTGAGTACATGTAATATCACTGATTTGAGTGAGCTAGTTAATTGCATTTTATCACAGATTAGTTATGGGACCTACATACATAGTTTATGTGTGTCCAACCTTCCTACACATAGTATAACCTATCACTGATCAGGGATATTTGAGAGAGCCAGTTAATTGCACTTTATCACAGTTTAGTTATAGGACCTACATACATAGTTTATGTGTGTCCAACCTTCTTTAATACACAAAGTATTCAGAGTACATGTATTGCAATATCATCAGGAACATTTGAGTGAGCTAGCTAATTGCATTTTATCAAAGTTTAGTTATGGGACCTAAATACACAGTTGAAGTGTGTAAGACCTTCCTACAAAGAGTATAAGTGGTCAGAATTCACACAGTGACTTATGTACCCGAGTCAAATTATATTACACAATGTATTAATGATCTGGGACATACCGAGTCATAATATGGTAAATAAAAATTTATATCCACCTTCCTGTACAGAGTACATGTAAAGGTGGTCAGACTTCACACATTGACTTTTGTATCTGAAGTCAATTATTCGTCATGTATCGATGATTTGGGATATATCGAGTGTTGCATTGTTTTCTTGTATTCAACATCACAGTTAATTCATAGTAAACAACACCCTTGTCTTCTCATCTACATGTAGCTGCAGAGTGTTATGTTGGGTCATCTGCTTCAACAGATGAGAGGGCTACAGGTATATGCACATTGTTCACCATTCTATCACAGTAATGAGACTTTGTTTGCATACGATGGTGTCACTTTTCTATCACCAGTAGTATGCCGGCCATTGTGGTTGATTTTTTTGTAAGGGTGTTCAGGAATGGTGAAGATTCAACACAGTTCCGTTTTGTTCCTCTTCTATATGTAATATGGTACCACAGCTTTAGCCTGAATATTTGTTGTATCACATTACCATTTCATCTTTTCTGTCACATCCAATGATACCGGTAGCCATTATCTTGTGATGCAGGCATGTCAGAGACCAATTATTTCACATAGTCCAAGTTATGAAATAATGCACACACTTCCACCATCATCCGAAACCCTGTAATGTATCATCCGAAACCCTGTAATGTAATGATCCGCACTGTGACGTGTCTCTGATCTTTCTTGCAAGCAGTTGGTCCTATTAAACAAATAAAGAATTGTGCAATATAATTTGTCTTCACTATCCTGTCAATATAAGCTTACATTTGTAAGTACCATTCTATAAAATCTGAACTCATCAACTGTACATTGAGCCATCTGCAGATGAAGCCTTGATGCCCCCCCCCCCACTCACCAACAGAGTGGCAAAATTATTCATTCTTGTTGCTGGTTTTAGTATGGTCTATGAGCATCATATATCTGATTATTAGCATTGAAAATGACAGATTATTCCTTACATCTTCAATCGCGATAAAATCCATTACAAGATGATGATGTTCACTCTGTGGGAGCCATATACACTGTCGCCTCCTTCATCTTCCTCCAACAGTCAGACTCAAACAAATGGCTTCTTTCTGACCTTCTCCCTGTTACACTTTCTGTAGGAGAAAATATTAAATGGAGTAAGATCTAATATAACTAATTTATTCATAAAGGTTGGGGGAAATATCCCGCTTTTCATGACAAGCACTCACTCACTCGGCCCCGCGCAACCCCTGACAATTTCTCATGCCACCACCCTGCCTCGGGAATATCTCATGAAATCAATCCCACATGGTCTTGCCACATAAAAATAGTATATATTTTCACCACCCCCCGCTCCCCCACACACACACTTTACCACCATTCCCCCTTATCTGGATTGGAAAAAAAAATCATAATTACTAACATGGATATTATAGTATACTAATTTGGTAGCTACCCCCCTATGTTGCATGTTTGTAAATCTCATCCATTTGCCTCTTGACCCCGCCCCCCCTCCCCCCTAACTGGATGTGTGTGTAGTGGTAGTGGGCATGGTGGGGGGGGGGGGGTTATGGGGTAATACATGGTACAGCTATGATGTATCATTTATCAAGTCTTATCAATGACTTCTCAAATTTCCTTTGATTATGTCCTTGTAATGTATTCACTTACTACTTGTCATCCATCATGGTGTATTTCATAAACATCAAAATGACTTCTTCATCGATCAGGCACTAGGGCAGCTGGACTTCTCACACTTCTCACTTGATCACTGGATAAACAGTTACACAATATTGACATGATATTACCCCATTGGACACAAAATGTTGCCAACATTTGATATAGTCTTACGACATTATGTAACTATTATAAATTCATTGGACTGATTAGAATTTCAGGCAAAATTGAGGGGCGACTGAATGTTAATAGATGTTTTGAATTATTATAGGATTATAATATGCATAGGAATATGTCCAGTGAACAATACTATATAATGTCTTAATGTATTTTTTTTTTTTTTGGAATAGGAGATTAATGCATATTAGTTTGCAAGGACCTTAGAGTTTAACAATCCACAAAGCGTATTGCAAGTATTTTTGTGGACAACGCGGCTGATAATTACTGGTATCCATATGTACTATATAGCTGTTGACCTATGCAAATATAGTGACAGTTTAATTAATTCCATTCTGGAAATACATAGGAAATTATATAGCCTGTAAGGGCCTTAGATTGCACTCATCCACAACTGGTATGGAAAAACGACATGCTAAATGTAATAAGTGATTGGAAATTGCAAAATACCGCCAAGTGGTAACAGTAAATTATATCAATGACATATTAAAACAGACAACAGACAGCAAAATTCTTTCACGCAATGAATAAATGAACGGAGAATGAACAATGAAGCATAGTCCAGTTTTCGACACAGCTTCGATTTCAAAACATAAATTGAAATCCAGCAGGTGGCGCTTCATAAAACGAAGGATGATAACCGATGGCCAGTTGAACCATAGTCCAGTTGAACGTTGAACCAAAAAGTGGTTCTTTTGACAACCACCGCGGGAAAAACAATAACGAGGGCGGGAAATACGTTGAACCGAAAAACAGTTGAACGTATACTCGGTCGGGAATAATTTTGACCCACACAACAGTATTACGTCTTTCTTTTTTGATAACTTCTATGATTGTTTCTGACTGTTGATAGGCTATTTTATGAGCGAAGAAATAGTAATATGCCATCAAAATAAGTGCATAACAGCGAAGTTTCCCAAATCGACACGCGTTATTAACGACTTGGACATTCAGTTTTAAGCATAACCACATGGTTTATTTGGAAAAGTCTGCAGAATTTAACTTAATATTAACAAGAAAATTACTCCCTGTTCTCAGACATTCATATCCCATTGTTTCGGTCATGTTGGTGTCGTTTTACCATGCACGGAGTTTCATGTGGTTGAACGTATAACCAGTTATAGGTTGAACGTAGAACCAATAATAGGTTCAACGTTTACGCCCAAGCTAGTATCATGTGGTTATACGTAGAACCAGTTATAGGTTGAAAGAACAACCAATAACAGGTTCAACGTTTACCTCCATGCAAGTATCAATATATGCTTGAATTCGAACTGAAAACGTTCAACCAGATTCCGGGTAAACGTTTACTGTCATTAAAAATTGGTTCAACGTTGAACTGATAACAGGTTGAACATTTACTCCCTGAAATTGGCCGTTTTTACAGTGTACAATTGACTAAATGCTATCACCAACGCTTTCAGGTTGCTCGACTGCCTGCGCGTTCATTGTGACAGAGCTTTCCTCAACGGCGGACTTTTCCGTAACGGGAGATTTCTTCTCTGTATTGGATTGAATTCCAGTCACATATTGTGAAGCAGTCCGGTTTTTTCTGTCAGTCGGACCTTCTGAGTTTTCACGAGTTTTACATTCCCGTTTTTGTGTGGCCTGGTTGTCCACAACTCAGGCATTTATTCTTAAATGAACAATCCCAAAACATGTGATTTTCATCTCCGCAGGTGTAACAGGTTTTAACCTGACCTTTATACCAAACAGGAAGTCTGAACTCTCCACATATAACTGTGGAGGGAAGAGTGGCTTTGATGTCAGACATTCACACCTTCCTATTCCCTGTTTTGAAACCCCTGTCAAAAGTATAGTACTCGTGGGAAATGTCATGAGCTTTACCATATTTCTCCAAAATATCTCTGATGTCAGTGTGTGGTATCTCCACATGGCATTTTGTTCTGACAAGTACTTTCGTGGGTGTAATCTCCTCAAAGTGACCGCACTAATCTTGGAAATCCAAGATAACGTTCGAGAGGAGAACATCTCTGGCTTGTTCATTTTTTAGTGTCACAATCCAGAGATCCTTTGTCACCTGTGCTAATTCATCAAGGAATTTCGGCCCTGATTCGACAGACTCTTTTAAAGCACGCCAAATATCAATCGGCTTAGCGGCATTCAGCCCCAAAAGTCTAAGGCTCAGTGGCCTCTCTAACAGTTTGTGTGGCATAATACTAACAAATAATTATAAATTCCCACCCAGGAAGCTCCAGAAAAGATTCACTCGAACAAACAAACAGGTGTCAACAGTTTACAAATAGCTCGCGGTATATATTAACACAGTGCCTCCAAATTACAAGCGTCTAGTCCGTCATTCATAATCCAGCCGTCGTCCATTAGAGAATATCCGCGTCCATAATCCAAAGACCTATTCCATTTTCCACATAACAGTATTAGCACCAAATTCAAAAAGACAATCATAGTATACATAAACATAGGCTTGTTTTAATGAGAGACTGCCACCCACGAAGCTCAGAAAAGATTAATTCGAACAAACAAACAAGAAAATAATAACAGTTGTCAACAGTTTACAAATAGTCAGCGATATATATCAACAGCGCTTTCAAGGAACCAAAAGGCCCGTATGATCGTGTTACAGTCAATAGAGCGCCATCTACCTACACAAGGAAAATGGTCATGTAGGTCAACCCAAATGGGCTGATCAAGACAAACAAAAAACCGCCGAGAACAGCGCAAATCTGACGAATCAACTCAAAATTTCACCATGCACAGATGCCAAAAACGTTCGCGAAAAATACTACACAAAAGATCTGGAATAATACCAGCTTAAATCCCCAGAAATACTCAAAATACCAGAGAGGAAATTGCACGTGCAAATCACTCAGTCTGACTACATCCGGGAATCCGATGAATAATGATAGACGATGAGCGGTATTGTATCCACTGCGTAGATATCTCGTACTGTATGCTGCAGGTAACAGTCTGAAGCCACGGCGAATGCGATCTTTAAATTGCCGCTTCCGTTAAAAGTACGTTTCTAAGTTTATCAACCTCGGGTAGTGCTGGGTGTTAAAGCATATAGTTTACAGCTTCTGGTTCCTTAAAGGTTACTCCAAAGCGAACATTCCGTTTTAATAACGATCACCGCAAGTGTTTAGCGGAAAACCAAATAGAGCATAACCACTTCCGAATTCGGTTACATCAATCACTGACGAGCGGTGGCTCTCTCCGGGTACTCTGGCTTCTTCCACCATCCAAACTGACTGTCGCCATATGAGTGAAACAACATTCAGGCCCGTAGCCAGGGTCTTTGGGGGGGGTGGGTGGGTGGGACCCCCCCCTCCCCTTTTCGAAAATGTGCCGTTTTTGAATAATAAAAAAAGCTAAGGCTACGAAATAAAGCAAAAGCAAAAAAACGACAAGATAGTCATTGCATTAAAAAAGAAATACAGCATATGACCAGATTATATCCAGATTGAGACTGTTAATAATAGGATCTAAAAGGATTAAATTTTCGAACTTTCGCTAAACTTCCTTACGCATCTGTTTTTGCCTTGCCGTCAAAGGCGGGGCAGATAACTCGCCAGGTTAAATTTAGCGTACAGGTTGGCGGGGAGTGGGGTCAAAGTTACTGATTTTGAGGCTTACGTACTTTATGAATGCCCCCGTACGCAATTTTTTTAGGTAAAATTGTATGGACAGTTATTGTCGCAGATAATATGACAGGGAAGGCAGTACCCAGAGTTGTCTTTTTGGTGCACCAAAGCGTGAAAAGAAACAAGTAGTATAAAAACGTATACAAAAGTCGAAATATAGTGGATAATTTAGCCATTGCGTTTTACGGTCTCGGTGTCGGGGAAATCGCTCAGAATTCGCTCAGAATGCATCTCAGGCGATCTACAACGCCAAAGCTCCCGGGGCCTCAGGCGGCCCCTGGACCCTCGCCCAAAAGGATAACCCCCCCCCTCGAAAATCCTGGCTACGGGCCTGACATTGAGTGTGCCATTAAACCAAATTCCCCCCCGTCCCCGCTACATCAATCAGATATTCAAAGTGTTTCTTCAGTCGTCCAAATACGTCTAGCAGGTTCATGTACGAGCGTATACACTGGGATAAATCCTTATTTTCGGCGATAAACATAGGTGTGAGAGGGGTTTTTTCCTTAATGTCCAAAAACGACTTCAGCTGAAACAAAACCTACGGTTATACGTGTTAGAATATGACGCTGATTTTATCTGGGTTTTTTTTCTTGAAGTGACTCTTCGCCGTTGTTTATTGTAAAGTCATGATATGCTCTAATATTAATCCGGGCCTGACAGAGATCTTCATAACTCCAAAACTCCAAAACATTTTTGTCGGAATTTGCTACGTCTTACAAAAATGGAGGGAAGATCTCGGTGCTCTTGAAGTCGATATTGAAAATCCCACTGGGCCTTCATTTGTCGAATGCGCTTGTGGTCTATAATTAGTTAAGTATTCTCACTCAGTAGCTGTCTGTGTAGAGAGGAGGGTGAATAGAGAGAGTTCGTTTGGTTGAACTATGTGTTAGTGTAATATTGTCAGAAAAGACATTATATAACTATACAAAAATAAGTCCTGTAACGAATTTACTCTTCCTGACGAGGATGTTTTTGACGTTCCTTTTCGTCTGTGTTTTCTTTTTGTTTGCGCGGTTTTTATTGACTTTTTATGCCTGGTTAAGTTACGTTTAGTCGAACGTTTTAGGGTTGCCTAATTCGCCCTCTAAAGTCGATGTTTTCCTTCAGAACTGTTTGTGGAGGCCTGGCGTGTCTTTTTATACTTATAGCTGGTTCGTGTTCGTACCGTAATATCGCTCTTGCTCGCCCTACCGTTGATGCAAGTCCAATCCATAAAAGAACCTCCTCGCCAATGAGGATTCGGTTGCTCGGTTTATGCCTGTATTGGGGACAAGAATAGGTGAAATTCCGTCATTCACGTGGGTTTAGTTCGAAGCTGTATTTAACCAGCAAACTAGCCACTAGAAAGTCAAATTGAAGTTTGTTCAGAACCTCATGATTTTAGAGAAAATAGTTTCCATTCTATACGAATGATTTTAAGTATTTTGAAAGTCTTAGGAACAACTCGAAAAGCAAGCAGAGCGCTTTTACAACTAAAAGCCTGAAAGACGTGAAACCATGAAGTGGCTGTTTAATGACAAATGAATCGATATACATAGGCACTTTTTCACAGACATGTAATGAGCTGTACACTACTGAACGGTACTGCATGGAAAGGCCCACCATACATGTAGGTACTGAGCTGTAACTGAGCAGTTCCTGTGTGATAATCACAGGTCTGAACTGAACTGAGCAGTACCTGTCAGTTATGAATAGTCTGGTTCCAACAGGTAAGGTTGGTTACTGTTCAGTTACCATGCAGTGCTGTTCAGTCCTGTTCCGTGAGGTACTGTACGGTATCCAATCAGTACTGACTAGTTACTGAGTGGTACTGTGTGGATACGGGTCAGTACTGGATGGTACTGTACTCCGGTATACCGTTCCGGGCCCTTCTAGTCAGGTGGCTTAGGGTCATTTTTCAACATTACCGTTACTGGCCGGATAACAGCGCCATATTTTAGCCTAGGAGCCCTCTTGACTTTCCTTTAGAATTCACGTGAAATACAAAATTCCAAGATGGCCGCCACAGATGATAAAATATCGATTTTGTCGCGTTCTGTGCGTCTTAGGAAGGCCAAATTGCTATCAAATTATGGCTTATTGAGGTATTTGAATCCGATTTGTTACAAATATACACATTACCTATATCTAATATTACCTGCAACTGAATCCCACTCAGAATCGGGGTATTTTTAGTGCATTCTTGGGCAGGTGGGGGGAGAGGTGGTCGCTCCCTATCTCTTTTCCTTTCTGCTCGGGCTAGAGGACTGGAACTTTCTATACTATATACTTTGGCCAACGCCTACTATAAAATGCTTTCAATAAAATCAAGATGACCATCATGATGACGTCACGGTGATGTCATCTAAGTTTTCTCTTAAAATACCAGTGCGATGGAGAATGCTTATTTAGGCTAAAGAAATTAGTTTTATTCACTTGTAGGCAAAAAATATAATACAAAATGGACGGAAATTCTTAGCTCACTCTCCAAATTATCAAAACCGAGAGATCTCTGATCATAGTGGAATATCTTGCACCCATTTCGAATCTATTTACATAACCTAAGATCAAGAATTGATGATCAAATTCAAAATGGTGGCCATATAGGGTCAACTGAAAATCACACGTTTTCATGTTGCGCGTATAGTTCAATGCAATATTCTTAGCTCATTTTTCAAAAGTATTAACACCGAGAGATCTCTGAACATTGCCTGACATCTTACGCCCATATTGAATCTATTTACATATGCCTAAGATAAAGATTTGATGGTGAAATTCAAAATGGCGGCCAAATGGGGCCATTTGAAAATCATACTTTTTCATGTTGCTCTTATAGTTCAAGGCATTATTCTTAGCTCATTGTGCAAATTTATCAAACCCGATGGATCTCTAAGCATAGCCTAACATCTTACGCTCAGCTTGAATCTACTTATATCCCGAAGATCAAATTATGATGGCCAAATTCAAAATGGCAGCCGTGTGGGGTCATCTGAAAATCCTACTTTTTCATGTTGCTCGTATTGATCAAGGCATTATTCTTCATCTCACATCATAGCCATATCACTTTTGCCCATTTTTAATCTAATTGCTTGTCTTCAGATTAAAAATGATGGTTAAATTCAAAACGGCGACTACATTTTATCAAAGTTTAGTTATGGGACCTAAATACACAGTTGAAGTGTGTAAGACCTTCCTACAAAGAGTATAAGTGGTCAGAATTCACACAGTGACTTATGTACCTGAGTCAAATTATATTACACAATGTATTAATGATCTGGGACATACCGAGTCATAATATGGTAAATAAAAATTTATATCCACCTTCCTGTACAGAGTACATGTAAAGGTGGTCAGACTTCACACATTGACTTTTGTATCTGAAGTCAATTATTCGTCATGTATCGATGATTTGGGATATATCGAGTGTTGCATTGTTTTCTTGTATTCAACATCACAGTTAATTCATAGTAAACAACACCCTTGTCTTCTCATCTACATGTAGCTGCAGAGTGTTATGTTGGGTCATCTGCTTCAACAGATGAGAGGGCTACAGGTATATGCACATTGTTCACCATTCTATCACAGTAATGAGACTTTGTTTGCATACGATGGTGTCACTTTTCTATCACCAGTAGTATGCCGGCCATTGTGGTTGATTTTT